>ML373012.1:0-42086 GCA_005239525.1 Nicotiana knightiana | reverse complement strand
AGAGGTAAGTAATGGTTATAAATCTTGTCCTGAGGGTATGAAACCTCGGACTTCATATTTCTCACTGATTTTAGAATGTCGCACATGTCGGATGACGAGTATGTGGCGCGCACTGATTTTTAGATTGGACTTGGTCCTCTCCATGACAACTATTAAGTTGCGTATTTTACTCTAAATTATATGTTAAATTGTGTTTTAAAGATTTTTGAAATATTTGGGCTGTAAGTCATGTTTGGGGCCTCGTGCCGACTTGTTTAGACCCTTTAGGGGCTTTTTACTGCTGTTTTCCTTGCTGATTATTAATGATTTCACTCAGTCACATTGTGCTTACTATTTTTAAAACTTAACCTGATTTACACTACTTTGAGATTTAAAATGATGTTTTGGGTCGAGTACCCCATTTTACTGATTCACCCGAGGGGCTTTTGAGAGGTTCTGACTGAGTGAGGCCGAGGGTATGATACGCCACGAGGTGCCTTGATATTAGCGCTTGGGCTGAAGGAGCCCATCCGGAGTCTGTACACACCCTAGTGAGCGCACCGAGTGCCGAGTGATTGGAAGGANCCGATTTTGATGTTCTTGGTATGTACGGTCTCGTGGGAGGATAAGGGTTCTTGTGATGTAAATTTTATCGGATTCTGAGGCATGGGCCCAGGGCTCGAGTTTGGCCGAATTTCGAGATTCTTGTATAATTTGATAGTTTTCGATTGGGTTGTGTTCCTTTAGTATATATTGATGATGTTAAAATGGTTTTGGCTAGATTCGGAGAAATCAGGAGCCAATTCGAGGGGCAAGAGCATAACAGACTAGTATTGTGGCTCGGTAGAGGTAAGTAATGGTTATAAATCTTGTCCTGAGGGTATGAAACCTCGGACTTCATATTTCTCACTGATTTTAGAATGTCGCACATGTCGGATGACGAGTATGTGGCGCGCACTGATTTTTAGATTGGACTTGGTCCTCTCCATGACAACTATTAAGTTGCGTATTTTACTCTAAATTATATGTTAAATTGTGTTTTAAAGATTTTTGAAATATTTGGGCTGTAAGTCATGTTTGGGGCCTCGTGCCGACTTGTTTAGACCCTTTAGGGGCTTTTTACTGCTGTTTTCCTTGCTGATTATTAATGATTTCACTCAGTCACATTGTGCTTACTATTTTTAAAACTTAACCTGATTTACACTACTTTGAGATTTAAAATGATGTTTTGGGTCGAGTACCCCATTTTACTGATTCACCCGAGGGGCTTTTGAGAGGTTCTGACTGAGTGAGGCCGAGGGTATGATACGCCACGAGGTGCCTTGATATTAGCGCTTGGGCTGAAGGAGCCCATCCGGAGTCTGTACACACCCTAGTGAGCGCACCGAGTGCCGAGTGATTGGAAGGAATGAGTGACTGTGAGGTATGCCTGAGGGGCTGATTATGAGTGATGGTGAGGTATGCCCGAGGGGCTGATTATGAGTGACTGTGAGGCATGCCCGAGGGGCTGATTATGAGTAGTTGTGAGGCATGCCCGAGGGGCTGATTATGATTCATGTTTTTGCCCGAGGGGCTACTTATGAGTTTTTCCACTTTCACTCTGAACTTATGAAATATGTTGTGCCCGAGGGGCCTTTTGATGATTTTCAGCATTTCTTACACTAAACTTCTTGAAAGGTATGTTGAAACTATTAGCGAGTATATTTCCAAATGATTTTTTACTGAAATTGGCTTTTAAGCATGATGATTTAACGTATACATTGTTGGAAAGAAAGGCTGTGCTTATTGTGAATTGATGAATTGATTTTATGTGTTTCTTGCTGCTCAGACCTGATTTATTTTCATTAATACTGAGTTGGTGTACTGACATTACTCCCTACACCTTATGTGCAGATCCAGGTGTTAGGGAAGGGTCAGTTGTCTATCTGTTCTAGAGATTCTCGGAGGTTTGCGAGGTAGATGCATGCGTCCGCAATCCTGCTCTCTCTCCTGCTTACTATTATAGAATTTATTTTCGTTTGAGTTGTATTTTTTATGTAGATGCGCATGACCAGTGAATCCGGGTTCTCGGGGGCTGTATTTAATATTCAGTATAGCTTTAATTGTTTTATAAATGTTTAAAGGAAACCTTTATGGGTAATAAATATAGTAAAGATGTAAATGGAAGCTTATTATGATTTGAGTGTAGTGTTGGTTGGCCTAGTTCCACGATAGGCGCCATCACGACTGGCTTAGATTTGGGGTCATGATAGTTTGGTATTAGAGTGCTAGGTTACATATGACTCACCGGTCATGAGCAGGTTTAGTAGAGTCTTACTGATCGGTACAGAGACGTCTGTACTTATCTTCGAGAGGCTGCGGAACCCTTAGGAAAAATCTCACATTCTTGAATTCTAGTAGTGCGAACCCATTTAATTCAGCCAAGAGCGTAACTCTTGAATTCCTTCCATGTATTCGAGCGTGCACGAGAGAGCTTGGTATCAGATGTGCATCGACGACTTGTGACTTCCATGGATGAGATGTGATTTTGGCATGTTGGTAATGGGCCAGTCTGGAGGAATTGAGGCCGGATTCATTTTGTGACTTGAGTGCTGAGATTTTCGTTGTGTGGGCACATGTATTTGGGGACTTATATGTCCGTTGATGTCCTTATTAACGGGACTTTGTGACTACATGGCTACGTGGTGAGTGTGATATGATGGTTAGATGTGTTCAGACTATGATTTGTGACAAAAGGGTTGGCTAGAAATGTGGCAAGATTTATTGAGTGTTTGATTTCTGTCTCGATTTGGTATATAGTTGGAAGACCTCTCATGTTGTGTAGTTATGGAGTGAAATGGATTTTTCTGTTGGGTTATGAGTTCCTAGTGATGTCTTTTGAGCTGATCATTGCCCCAGTAGCGTTCATGTATTTGATTAACGGTGTATTCCAGCCGTATTAGTACTCCTTGTTATTGTATTTGTTGATGGCGTCCTGGCATATTCACATAGCCAGGAGTAGCATACTCAGTAATTGAAGATGTCATTATAGGGATTCAAGGAGGAAAGGCTTTATGTAAAATTCTCCGAGTATGAATTTTGACTCGGTTCAGTAGCATTCTTGGGACACGTGGTGTCCAGTAAGGGTATCCATATGGTCAGATATGTGTTGGTAGAGCTTCCAGAAGCTCGAGTTTTTTGTGACCACCACTCCAGTGTTGGTTCTGCCATCAGCTTCAGGTTCTTACCATGTATTGTAATGCCTCGAGAGTAGGCATTGTTTGTGTTCAGATGCAGGAAGGTGTAGCGATTGTGTGATAGTTATGGTCTTCATAAGTGTATGGAGAGATTTCAGTTGAGGCTAAGTGGGCATGGGTATCTCCTGCGGTTTGTCCTAGGGTGTGTGATCCCTATGTAGTTCTGTAATAAGTTCTATTCTACCAGTAAATGATATATGTTGTAATTGGAGTTCGGATCGCTTGTGGAAGTTGGCGTGACTGTTACAATGGTGAATGCGAGATTTGCAGATGACTTGAGTTGTTAGACGGGTGGTGCTATTATGGGCATTTTGAGTTATTATTTGTCTCGATTGTTGGTTTTGGGCCAAGTGGGGGAGTCTGTTGATGATTAGTTGATTGCACAATTATGTGTGGTATTGGTTTCAGTTCGAGGTATATTGGTGGATCAGTTATGACCTGCAGATGTGGGGTCTGGGAATGTCACAGAGTAATGGAAATCTCTTCGATATAGGTTGTAATGTACTCTGTTGGGTAATTCGGTTCTATTGAATGATTTAGTGGAAATTGTAAAAGGTGTAGTGTGTGCAGTGTATGAATTTGCTTGTGGCTTCAAGTGAGTGGATTACTTTCCTAGTATGTTAATGTGCAAATGGGTCATGATGATTCTGTCTAATTGGTCAGTGTGATTGAGATTTACGTTAGAGGGTGTCCAGACTTGTGGTATTTCTACATCATCACAGATTCTACATATCAGTATCAGGAAGGTGAAGGTAATGTCTTAGGATTCGCAGGGAGTGTCTTCAGGGTAAGTATTTTTAATGTGGTACTTTTGGGTATATTGGAGAGAGTATTCGGCAGTTTATGAGCCTTAGACGGTATGGTTTTGTGCTTGGGTCGCGTGTGGTGAGTCTAGGTTGAATATTGTGGTATTACGGCAGTGAGAAGTATCAATTTGAAGGTAAGTCAGAAGGAACTTGGGTAAATAGGGCAACTTGGTAGTAGGTCGGATCGACATAGTAAGGGATACGATTACTTCTTGGGTGTTCATGAGGTGACGAGTTTTTAAGGTGTTTCTTAGCAATGCTCTTTGATTTTTGGTGGTCTGCGTAGCTTGGTTGAGTTAGAAGAATTCAGTCCTGATGGTTTGGTGTTGCGTAAATGGGATTTCAGATAGTTCCAGATGGTTTCTACCGCTGTTAAGGGTGCATATTTTCTTATGACATGTAGTGAATTTGCTTCTAAATGGGATCAAATGGAAGTTCTTGGCTAGTTGGGTACGTAGTTGCTTGTGGCTCAGAAAGGACCATGGAGTTCCTGTATTTTTCCTAGGTTGGAATGGCGTGTGCATGTTGGGTAGAGTTGAGATTTGCATATGTGAGGTCACGGTTCGGTTCTAGAAAGAAGGTCATAAATTCTTAGGCAGCATGGGCAGTTTCAGATGACTAGGTAGATGATATCACTAATTGGTGTGACTTGAAGAGGGTATACATTTCAGAAAGAGCAATGTGTTTGAGTTAAGGGTACTTCATGGGTATCGCGGTGCCCTATTGTTGGATTGACTGTTGATATTTAGGGTTGCTTGGTACAGAAGAGTTATAGGGGTATCCATCGTGGAATGATTGAGTATTTGGGATGTGCCACGTATTCGAGCGGTGGGGTTGAGATCAGATATAGTAATTTGTGCGCTTCATGGACTTCGAGACTGAGAGTTATCATAAACATGTTATTTTGTAGTAGTGAACTATGAAGATACGATCAGAGCTAGTCGTATGTTAGTATGTACCATGATTTCGTCATTGTGAACTTTTCGGTAAGTTATCTATCTGTAATGGGTGATCAGAGTTAATTTAGGGTCACTGGTAGGCTAATATGGGCGTGTGTTCTGCACCGGGTCAGAATGTTGGCTACGAGTTTCTATTATTTAGAAATGTACCATTCGATTGTGATTGAGTTTATTCATGTTCTAGAGTAATCTATGGGTTACCCTTCGATATTGCGAGGAGTGGTGATTATTGGTTATATGCACATATGATGCGGTTCTAATTGGGCTTTATAGCTACATTTGAGTAAGGTAAGTAATTGGGTGTTGCGGGATTGAGGCGTGTTGGTTATATACCTTCTGATTCGGGTGGCATTGTATCGTCCGGTTTCCCCCGTGGTTATGGCAATGCACTTTGAGTACTTGATATCGAATTTCGAATGGTTATTGATTTTGGGCAAGGCGTCTGAAGTATTTCAAGTGAACTAGCGTTCGGATGAGATCGCGCAGTGTAGCAGAGTTATGTAGGGGTATGACCTTGGTATTGGATTCGTGTGTTTTGATTTTTATGGTGTGTGCCAGGCTGTTAGCATGATATGGTGATGGTAATTGTTAATGGAAGGATAGTCCTCTCGTGTGGATGTTTTATATAATTTGATTGCATTGGAATGTTGTTGTCAAGTGCACGAGTTGCACAAGTTTTGTCTTCGAATTGTATCGATGTGTTATGTCTTCAGGGTGGTCGTGATGGATGAGAAGAGGTCATTGGACCTAGAATGAACATTTTCAAAATTTTCTACAGCATAGTTGGAAGGATAAATATCAGGAGTCGGCTTAGAAATATGCTATAATTCCTATTTGGGAAGGGGGAGCTTCATGTCTGACTGATCGAACGAATGGTTGTTAGTTCTATGTGCTTCTTTCATCATCGACAGTATATGGAAGTGTTAGAGCGAGACATTTCTTGATAAGAGTTTATGTACCAGTATTTGGTTATTCTGAGCAGTTATTATGGTTAAGAGTTATCGCTATGAGTGTTTGAGTCACGTGATTTATTATGTGATTTCATATGGGGTGCGTATATGGCTTGAGTCAGCATGTTCAGTTTATAGTTATGAAATTTTGATCTTGCATATTATTTCAGAAGTGGGAATTTGGTTCTAAGGTTTATGGGCCAGGATTGGATTTCGAAATTTCAACGGTATGTGCATGGTAAGCGACATAACAATTTGATGGGATTGGAGAACAACTCTTGGCACGTTCGAGTACGGACATATGTTTAAGTGGGGGAGGATGTAACGACCCAACCGGTCGTTCTGAGAGTTTAGCCCCGTTTCCCCCGTTTCTGCTTCATTTTATGTGGTTCAGCTTCATTTATGGGTGTTGGGTCGGTTGGTTCGGTTCAAAGTGGTCATGGTGAGAATTGAGGCATTTAGTCTCTCAAGGTAGCCTAATAGTTGAGAAAGTCAACTGAGAGTTGACTTATTGGTGAACGACCTCAGAATGCGGATTTTATGGCTCGGAGGGTTTCGTTAAGTGATTTGGGACTTAAGAGTGTGTTCGGAATGGAGTTTTGATGTCCGGTGTAGAATTAGGCTTGAATTAGCGAAAGTTAGTTTTTGGTGATTTCTAGTCGGCAGTGGAAAATAGGCTATCGAGGTCGGAATGGAATTCTGAAAGTTGGAATAGGTCCTTAATATCATTTTTGATATTTGCGTGAAATTTCAGGTCAATCGGAGGTGTTGTGGTTGGTTTCGGCGTCGTTGGCGAAATTGGAAGTTACAAAGTCCATACGCTTGAATTTGATGTAATTTTGGTGTTTTCATGTTGTTTTTAGTGTTTTGAAGGCTCGACTAAGTTTGAATAATGCTATGGGGTGTGTTGGTATGTCTGGTAGAGGCCCCGAGGGGCTCGGGATTTATTTTGGATGGTTGGCGGAGTTTTGAACATGGAAAATTACAATAAATGGCTGCTGGTGTAAGTTTCTGGTGTTGGCCGCACCTGCGGGTTGGTAGCCGCAGGTGCGATGCCGCTGGCACGAAATTCCATGCGCAGGTGCGAAGGGATGGCCGCACCTGCGAAACCGCAGGTGCGGAGAAGGGGTCGCAAGTGTGAGAATTGGTCCATTAGTGGGTTTTCGCAGGTGCGCACCTGGGACCGCATGTGCGATTAAAGGTTCGCAGGTGCGGAATTGTTGGGCAGATTAGTATAAAAGAAGCCTCCATGAGATTTTATTCATTTCACCATTGTTGCATGCAGTTGGAACTCATTTGAAGACAATTTGAAGAGAGAATTTGTGGGTCTTCAGTGGAGGTAAGTTCCCGGGTTATTAAAGTCGTTTCTATGTTATTTTGTTCGGATTATGCTTGTAATTTGAAGGATTAAAGTAAGAAAAAGTTTGGAAAATGGGAGGAAAGATTTGGGAATTTCTTTTGGAAAGTTTAGTGGGCAATTATGGTCCGATTTTGATGTTCTTGGTATCTACGCTCTCGTCGGAGGATAAGGGTTCTTGTGATGTAAATTTTATCGGATTCTGAGGTGTGGGCCCGAGGCTCGAGTTTGGCCGAATTTCGAGATTCTTCTATAATTTGATAGTTTTCGATTGGGTTGTGTTCCTTTAGTATATATTGATGATGTTAAAATGGTTTTGGCTAGATTCAGAGCAATCGGGAGCCCATTCGAGGGGCGAGAGCATATCGGAGTACTATTGTGGCTCGGTACAGGTAAGTAATGGTTATAAATCTTGTCCTGAGAGTATGAAACCCCGGTCTTCAAATTTCTCACTGATTTTAGAATGGCACACATGTCGGATGACGAGTATGTGGCGCACACTGATTTTTGGATTGGACTTGGTCCTCTCCGCGACAACTATTGAGTTGCGTATTTTACTCTAAACTGCATGTTAAATTGTGTTCAAAAGATTTCTGAAATATTTGGGCTATAAGCCATGTTTGGAGTCTCGTGCCGACTTGTTTAGACCCCTTGGGGGCTTTTTGCTGTTGTTTCCTCACTGATTATTGATGATTTCACTCGGTCACATTGTGCTTACTGTTTTCAAAACTCAGCTTGATTTACACTACTTTGAGATTTAAAATGATGTTTTGGGTCGAGTACCCCGTTTTACTGATTCGCCCGAGGGGCTTTTGAGAGGTTCTAACTGAGTGAGGCTGAGGGCCTGATTTGTGAGGATATGATACGCCACGAGGTGGCTTGATATTAGCGCTTGGGCTGAAGGAGCCCCTCCGGAGTCTGCACACACGCCCAATGAGCGCACCGAGTGCCGAGTGTCGAGTGCCGAGTGATTGGGAGGCATGCGTGACTGTGAGGTATGCGCGAGGGGCTTATTATGAGTGATGGTGAGGTATGCCTGAGGGGCTGATTATGAGTGAATGTGAGGCATGCCCGAGGGGCTGATTATGATACATATTTTTTGCTCGAGGGGCTACTTATGATTTTACCACTTTCACTCTGAACTTATGAAATATGTTTTTCCCGAGGGGCCTTTTGATGATTTTCAGCATTTTTTACACTAAACTTCTTGAAAGTTATGTTGAAACTATTGGCGAGTATATTTCCAAATGATTTTTACTGAAATTGGTTTTTAAGCGTGATGATTTAACGTATACATTGTTGGAAATAAAGGCTGTGCTTATTGTGAATTGATGAATTGATTTTATGTGTTTCTTGCTGCTCAGATCTGATTTGTTTTCATTACTACTGAGTTGGTTTACTCATATTACTTCCTACATCTTGTGTGCAGATCCAGGGGTTAGGGCAGGGTGAGCTGTCTATCTGTTCCAGAGATTCTCAGTGGTTTGCGAGGTAGCTGCATGTGTCCGCAGTCCCGCTCTCTCTCCTGCTTACTATTGTAGAATTTATTTTCTTTTTAGTTGTATATTTTATGTAGATGCTCACGACCAGTGACTCCGGTTCTCGGGGGTTGTATTTAATATTCAGTATAGCTTTAATTGCTTATATATGTTTAAAGGAAACCTTTATGGGTAATCAATATAGTAAAGATGTAAATGGAAGCTTATTATGATTTGAGTGTAGTTTTGGCTGGCCTAGTTCCACGATAGGCGCCATCACGACTGGCTTAGATTTGGGGTCGTGACAGATTTATATCCATTACTTACCTCTACCGGGCCACAATACTAGTTCGCGATGCTCTTGCCCCTCAAATTGGCTCCCGATTGCTCCGAATCTAACCAAAGCCAGTTTAAAATCATGAATATATGCTAAAGGAACACAACCCAATCAAAAACTATCAATTTATACAAAAATCTCAAAATTCGGCCAAACTCGAGCCCGGGCCCACATCTTGGAATTCGATAAAATTTACATCACTTGAATCCTCACCCTCTCACGATTCTATACATACCAAGAAAACTAAAATCGGACCACAATTGCCCACTCAAATCCTTAAAAGAAAATTCCAAATTCCATGCACCTTTCTGCCCCAAATTTGGGTTTAATTCCAACAATTTTCCGGTTTAATTACTTGGAAAACGACATATAAACGGGTTATGAAGTTGGAACCTTACCACCAAGCGAGCCCCTTTGGTTTCTCTTTCAAAGCCCTCTCAAATAGCTATCAACTCATTCAAAAATGGAGGAAAGAAATGAGCTAATCTCGCATAAATGGCCTTTAAAACATTTTGCCCAGCAATTAATTTCCTCAGTGCGATCGCATTTTCAGGGATGCGTTCGCGATGCACAGACCAGCCCACTCTATGCATTCGCGTACAAACACAAGCATTCGCATATCTCAAACACTCAACCCCCTCACGTGCCTCAGAACACCTTCTGCGATCGCGGAACTTACCCACGCGATCGCACTGCACACAGGACCCACTCTTATGCGATCGCGGCCTCCACCCGCGCGATCGCACTGCATAAAAACCCATGCTGCTCCCAACTAGCCTATGAAATCGGATTCTTACCCACGCAATTGCATAGAAGGACACCAGAACAAAACACCAGCAAAATTTGCAACTTCCAACATCCAAACTTGATCCGTTAACCTGTCAAAATACACCCGAGGCCCTCGAGATCTCAACCAAACACGCCAGCATAACCCATAACCTTGTTCAAACTAATTCGGGCCTTCGAAATACTAAAAACAACGAAAAAACACCAAAATTACATCAAATTCAAGCCTATGAACTTTGAAACTTCTAAATTTCGCCAACGATGCCGAAACCAACCAAAACACATCCGATTGACCTGAAATTTTGCACACATATCCAAAATGACTTCAACTTTTGAAATTTCTCCGACCTCGATAGCCTATTTTCCACTGCCGACCGAATATCGCCAAAAACTAACTTTCGCCAATTCAAGCCTAATTCTATACCGGACATCGAAAATTCATTCCGAACACACTCCTAAGTCCCAAATGATCTAACGAAGCTATCCGAGCCATAAAATCTGCATTTTGAGGTCGTTTACCAATAAATCAACTCCCAGTTGACTTTTTCAACTATTAAGCTAATTTAAGAGACTAAGTGCCTCAATTCTCACCACTATCACTCCGAACCCGAACCAACCGACCCAACACAACATAAATAGGCTAAGAAACATATGATAAAGCAGAAACGGGGGAAACAGGGTTTATCTCATGGAACGACCGGCCGGGTCATTACAACAATTTGGTGGACTCTTATATTTTATCAATTGGTATTAGATCAGGTTCTTTATAAAAGGTTAATACCTAGAAAGGATCTCCATGGATGCTCCACCAAAATTTGAGGAAGGACAATCAACCTATAGGCCTCCGAGATTTAATGGTCAGTACTACGACTGGTGAAAAACTCGAATGCATGACTTTAGGAGAACCTGCCATTTGCATGGGATGTTACATGCAACAGACCATTTGTTTCAACAAAGAATAGAGGAGAACCTGCCATTATGGTGCCGAAAACAGGAAGGAATACAATAATGGCGAAAGAAAAGTTGTGGAAAAGAACTTTCGTGCTAAAAATATCTTAGTGTATGGTATAGGACCTAATGAATACAATAAAATCTTAGCTTGTCATTCTGCCAAGGAGATGTGTGAAGCATTGCAAACGGTGCATAAAGGAACTACTGAGGTCAAACAGTCCAAGATCGACATACTCACCACTGAGTATGAGCTTTTTAGGATAAAAGACGACGACTCTATACAGGACATGTACACAAGATTCACTTCCATCATAAATGAGCTGCACTCACTTGGAGAGATAATTCCTAGAAACAACTTGTAAGGAAGGTTCTTATCGTCTTACCCAGCTCATGGGAGAGTAAGGTGAACGCCATTACTAGAGCCAAAGACCTGCAAACTTTAACTATGGATGAGCTGGTTGGGAATCTGAAAACACACGAGATGAAGAGGAAGAAAGACAGTGAAAAAAGAGAACCAAAGAAGGAGAAGAACCTGGTACTCAAGGCTGAAAACAATGACTCAAGTGAGGAAGATAGTGATATGGCCTATCTTACCAGAAGATTTCAAAAAATGGTTAAAAAAAATGGCGGAATACCAAAGAGAGGTAGATCCAGTAAAGCAAAGAACTATGATCTCTGTCACAAGTGCGGAAAGCCAGGACATTTCATCAAAGATTGCCCACTGCTAAAGCAGGAGCATTACAAGCACAACTCTGAGAAAGCAGCAAAAAGGAACCCGGTTCCTGACAAACGCTTCAAACAAAAAAGTGAAGCTGATAATGTTGTGAAGCAAGCTCTTGCTGCATGGGGAGTCTCCTCCAGTGAATCAGAAGAAGAAAATGATACAGGAGACAACACCTTGATGGTAGTGGAAAATGAAGCAAAGGAGTACGATTCATTATTTGCACTGATGGCTCAGTCTGATGATGATGAAGATGACGACAATGATGAGGTAAATTTCAGGGATGTTCAGAGAAATCTAAAATCCTATTCTTCTAAGAAACTAATGTTATTAGCTAATGTTCTAATTGATGCATATCATAATATTGTTAATGATAAGGATGCCTTGACCATAGAGCTAGGAGATGCTGAACAAACTAGGGATGACTTGGTGGTATGTGTGGTTGATTTAAAGGCCATAGATAATCTTGAAAAAAAGAAAAAAGTTTTAATTGGAAAGATCAATAGTGTAGAAAATGAGAGAGATGATCTGATGGTAGTGGTTGTTGACTTGAAGGAAACCATAGAAAACCTTAGCAAAGAAAAGAATACCCTAACAGTGAAAGTTATAGCTAGTAATCAAGAGAGGGATGATTTCTTAGTGGTAATTGCAGACTTAGAGGAAACACTTGAGAGACTTAAAACTGAACATAGGTGTGTGAGCATTGAGAAAGGAAAGGAAGTATCTAGTGAGGCACACATCAATCTTGAAAAAGAATTAAATGATGTGAAAACTAGTTTGTGCGGTGAGCTTGAGAAAAATAGGAAAATTCAAGAAGAATTGGAGAAGGTAAAAAACGATCTTGAGAAATATCTTAAGTGGACCTGGTCCTCAGATGCTGGTACTGCCATGTATTTCAATAATGGTGGAAACATGCAAGGAATAGGTTCCAAAGTGAAAAAATTCCTTACAACTCTCATAGCAAGTACGTCATTGTACCTGATAGCTGGCTTTGTACGCACTGTGGGAACAATGGGCACTTCAAGGAAAGTTTCCAGGCCAGAGTTCAATCTGTTCAGAAAAACAAAGTGTTTGCTGAAAAAGTGACTACTGGAAAGGGACCAGGTGCCACGCGCAAAAACGTATTTTACCTTCTTGGACTAGGAAAGCTCTCATTCACCCGTTTCCTCATTACAAGGGACCCAAACTGGTTTGGGTTCCTAAATCTAACCCTTGATTAACCTGTGCAGGGAACAGTGAGAGGAAGCAGCCTATAATGGATCATGGACAGTGGATGCTTTAAGCACATGACTGGGAACACCATGGACTTCCTTTCAATGAAAGCTCTTCAAGGAGGGTATGTATCCTTTGGAAAAAAAGGGGTACATTATCGGTGTTGGAAAGGGTTGGAAGTCTCTCTCACACTCAATCTAGAACGTGTACTATGTGAATGGTCTGAAGTAGAGTCTCTTGAGTGTCTCTCAAATCTGTGATAAAGGGCACATAGTAGAGTTCTTGTCTAAAGTGTGCACAGTTACTGGTGTGGTAACTGGTGAAGAGGTTCTAGTAGACAAAAGATACAAAAACATCTATGTTGCTGATTTTGGGTCTCTACAAGCTGGTGACATGAGCTTCCTGAAAGCTGTTGATGATGATGCAGAATTGTGGCACAGAAGGTTGGGGCATGCAAGTTTCTCCCTTCTGAATAAACTGATACAGACGGACCAGGTTCGTGGCTTGCCAATTTCAAAGTTCAAGGAGCACAGGGTGTGCGATGCATGCGCTAGAGGGAAACATGTGAAATCATCCTTTAAGCCAAATAAAGATGTCAGCACATCAAAGCCACTTGAACTCCTTCACATGGATCTATATGGTCCTATGAGAGTGCCAAGCAGGGGTGGAAAAAGATATATCTTTGTCACTGTAGATGACTATTCAAGGTTCACTTGGACACTATTTCTCAGAACAAAAGATGAGACATTCGAAGTGTTTGTGGCCTTTGTCAAGAAAATCCAAGTGAAGATGGAATTAAAGGTAGCCTGCATCAGATCCGACCATGGAACAGATTCAACAACACAAAGTTTGAGGAGTTCTGTAGTGAAAATGGGATCACCCACAACTTCTCAGCTCCAAGGACTCCACAACAGAATGGAGTTGTTGAAAGGAAAAATAGAACTCTCGAAGACATGGCCAGAACAATGCTCATTGATAGTGGAATTGCCAAAAATTTCTAGGCAGAAGCAATAAACACTGCATGCTACCTGGTGAACAGGTGCATGATCAGATACCTCTTGAACAAAACGCCCTATGAGTTGCTCAATGGAAGGAAACCCAAGTTGACTCATCTGAGAACCTTTGGATGCAAATGCTATGTTCTCAACAAGGGAAAGGATCATCTTGGGAAGTTTAATGCAAAAAACGATGAAGGAATATTTCTAGGATATTCTTCTCAAAGCAAAGCTTACAAAGTGTACAACAAGAGGACCTAGTGCGTGGAAGAAAGTGTTTATGTGATATTCAACGAGACACTTCCATCTGGAAAAAAAGGAGACAGATACGATCAAGATAATGAACCACTGTTGGTTCCTGGAGAGATCACTGATGTTTCAAATGAAAAAGCAGATATGATGAGTTAGCTAAAGGGAACATGTGAATATAATGCAACCTACACTTGTACATCTCAAAAGGAACCTGGTACCCAAATTACTATCACTGAAGCTGAAGAAAGAGTTATTGATGCAGTCCAAGGCACTCCACAGCTAGCAGGACAAAGAGCGCAAGGGAACTAATCATCAGATTCCAGTTCCTAATTGGAAACATAAAAGCTCGTATCCACTTGATAATATAATCACCCCCTTGATTCAAGAGTCCGGACAAGATCAAAAACCAGAAATTCCCTAGCCTTCTCCGCCTTTCTATCCTAAATAGAACCCAAAAATATCATAGAAGCCTTGAAGGATGCAAATTGGATCACAGCTATGCAAGAGGAGCTACATCAATTTGAAAGAAATAAGGTATGGCACCTGGTACCTAGACCCTCAGATAGAATCATCATAGGGACCAAGTGGGTGTTCATAAATAAGCTGGATGAATATGAAAACACTACAAGGAACAAAGAAAGTCTTGTTGTCCAAGGCTACAATCAAGAGGAAGAGATGGATTTTGATGAGACCTTTGCCCCAATTGTTCGCATGGAAGCCATTAGGATTCTCATTGCCTTTGCATCCCATACGGAGTTCACCTTGTTCCAAATGGGTGTGAAGAGTGAATTATTAAATGGTTTCCTCAAAGAAGAAGCTTATGTCAAGAAACCTCCAGGTTTTGAATGTCATGAACATCCTGAGTATGTATTTAAATTGGATAAGGTACTCTATGGATTGAAGCAGGCCCCTCGTGCTTGGTGTGAAATATTATCCAAGTTTCTCTTGGAAAATGGATTCACAAGAGGAAAAATTGACAATACTCTGTTCTTGAAGAAACGGGGAAGGAACCTGCTCATCCTTCAAGTATATGTTGATGATATCATATTTGGGGCAACGACAGACTCAATGTGTGAAGAATTTTCTAAACTACGGGAAGTGAGTTTGAAATGAGCATGATGAGGGAGCTAAACTTATTCTTGGGTCTTCAAGTGAAGTAGTCCACAAACAAAACATGTATCAGTCAACAGAAATACATCAAGGAACTTCTGAAGAGGTTTGATATGGAAGCATCAAAGGTGATTGATACCCTTATTGCTACTGCCACTAAGCTGGACATGGATGAATCTGGATCACCTGTAAATCAAACAATGTATCGAGGAATCATTGGATCACTACTCTACCTTACTGCCAGCAGGCCAGACATTATTTTTAGTATGGGTCTATTTGCAGGGTTCCAATCTAGTCCTAAGGAATCCTACCTGAAGGCTGCTAAGAAAATTCTGAGATACCTGAAGGGCAAACTAGACCTGGTTATGTATGACCCTTTAGGTGATAATTTCAATCTTATTGGCTATGTTGATGCTGACTATGCAGGTTATCTGGTGGACAGGTAAAACACATCTGGAATGGCTCATTTTCTAGAATCATGCCTAATTTCATGGGGTACAAGGAAGCAAAACTCAATAGCTTTCTCAACAGCTGAAGCGAAATATGTTGATGCAGCTTCTTGCTGTGCTCAACTACTGTGGATCAAACAACAATTGGAGGACTTTGGAGTATACATTGACTGTTTACCGCTTCTATGTGAAAACACCAGTTCACTTAATATGGCAAAGAACCCAGTTCAACACAAGAGAACCAAGCACATTGATGTCAGACATCATTTTCTCAGAGACAAAGTAGAAAAAAGACTTATCTGTATGAGGTTCTGCTGCACAGAAGATTAAATTGCAGATATCTTTACCAAAGCTTTAAGCAGGGAACACTTTGAAAGAAATAGGATGGCATTGGGGCTAATCAACCCTCATTGAGAACCTGATTCTCTTCCTATGGTTATGAAAGTCATACTCTGGTAGAATTTGCTAAAGTATTTTCTGACTAAGCTTAACTCACATCTATACCGTTACAGGTAGACACATGATGATCATGGAAGCTAAAGACATATCATTGAGCTACAAAGGACAGTTGCAAAATCTTTTGACAAAAATTGGTCAGGAATCCGGTTCCTGCACCACAGGTTAGTAGTAATGTGTTTTTCTTGTGCATATCTCAAAAGACAACAAAAATTAATTTAACTGCCACATCATCCAAATTTTCAGAACCTATACATCACGTCTCATTTCTCAAATATTTTCACCTTCACTGAACCATTACGTATTCCCAAAAACCTACCGTCATTTTAAAACCGGTTCCTTTCCCCCTTATAATTAGCTCCATCTTCCATAAAACCCTCATACTTTGTGAGCATTTCACAACTACTCCTCACCATATATCTCCATTCTCTCAGAGTCTTTAACCCTTTTTCCACCATGGCCGATGAGCAACCTTCCCTCACTCCTGTTAATGACACTGTCCTAGCATCTCCAACTCCCTTAGCATCACCACTAAAAGACATCTCCTCTACTACCCCTAACAACAATGTATCTACACCTGTTTCTTCTTCATCTCCTATCTCTCTCACAACTCCATCCAACCCTGTTTCACTCCCTAGTGCTGAGACTTCTAACGTCCCAGATGTTAGCCCTGGTTCTCCTCTATTGTTTGATAGAATCAAAGGGGAAATGGAAGGTGCTACCCCTTAAGAATCAGAGATTTCTGAGGAAGATCTCGAACAGTTCTTGAACTCTCCCATCTTGGACTCGGTGCTCCCATGGAGTCACCAGAGAAAGAAACAACAGAAAATATCATGGCCATCGCTGCTGAAAGCTTGGTGGGTGAAGGACCCTTTTTCCTGCCTGAGTCTCAGGGGGAAGAAACTCTATTCTTAGGGGATGAAGAAACCATGGTACTTTTGAATCTCCTGTACATGAAAAATCCTTTGAAAAACCTGTTGGAGAACCTGATTCCATTCTTAAAAAAAATAGGTCAAGAACCTATCTTCTACACTGAGCCATTGGAATCCATTCCTCTTGTTGAGAAGCCTAATGTCGAGGATGATGAGGATGACATGGTCCTTAGCGCTCATTTGAAAATCAAAAATCCAGCAGTCACTCCTGAGTCCTCTTCTAAGCGACCAACTACTATGTTGCAGAAGAAGGAGGCTTTTGAATCTCCTTTACAGAAAAGTAGAAGGAGCATCAAGAAAAAGAAGAGGAGGCTACTGAAAGAGGGAGAAGTTGTGTGTGATAGAAATGTTCCAGTAGTGGAAGTCAATGAGGATGTTGTAGAGGAACGTAGTTCCTTGGTGAAGAGGTCTAAGAAACTGCAAGATTCTGTGGGTAGTGCTTCGAATGAGGCTATTAAAAGACCAAGTGGTAAGTCTGTGATGAGTGGTATTAAGTTTAAAAGGTTGTGGAGGAGGAGGATATGTCAGAGGATGATATTCTGGTTGCTTCAAGTGGTAAAGGGAAGTCTGTGGCTAAGTCTGGAAAAAGAAAGTGGGAAACTATTAGGGAACCTGGTGCTGCGAATAAGGTGCCTAGTGATAGTGGGCTTGGGCAAGAATGATTGAGGACTCAAAAGGTGTTGTGGGGTCGTATTTTGACCCTGAAATATCAAAGCTGGTAGGGATGAGACAAATCTTGGAGATTGTGGAGTTCCAGTAGTGGGGTCATTTATTTAAGGAGGATGTGCCCAAAGTCTGTGAGGCGGAGGTGCAAAGATTTATGCAAGACTCTTCACTCTTGCGGGGGACCATATATGCGTGCTAGTCAATGGAGTGGACATGGTGATCGATGCTTCTGTGTTAGGGACCATTCTCAAAGTCCCTCTGAAGGGTTGTCATCAGTCAGGGGTGCCTGTGGAGCCAATTTTTGGCGTTCTATTGTGACGTAGCAAGCCATCCAACATGGGGAACGGGTGAACAAGAAGGCCTTACATACTGTGTATCGACTTCTTTTTGAATTGGTTAAAAAAGTCTTAATTCCCCGTTCTAAGAGGCGGTCCATCACCTCTAAGTCTGATATGTACCTTATGGAGGCCCTTGATGAGTTCATCTCTATAAATTTAACGGCCATTATGATCGAAAACATGCAGAAGGTGGCAAATTTTTAGGATGGGAACCATGGGCTTCCGTATGGGTTTCTCCTCTCACGGATCTTCAATTTCTTCAAGGTACCTTTGGGGACTCAGAAAGTAGGAACCAGAAAGCAAACCTTCTCCAAGACGACTCTGGAAGAGTGTGAATGCATAGAAAAGGTTGGGGGAACACTTCAACGATTTCTCAACTCATCAACGCTCAGAATAGCGCTATAGAAGAAATATGGAAGTTGAAGGAAAGGAATGCCATACTTGAGACTCAGCTTAGTCAGGTTGTTGGAGAATATAGATCCTCTAACTCTTCCCATGAAGACGTTGCTCGTCTGTCTAAGGAAAATGTTGAGCTCCGGCAACAAGTGGAGAACCTAAGGGAGAAACTACTTGAGGCAAAAATGTCAGCCAATGCCCGCATGGATCTTGTTCCCAAAACCCTTGTTGCACCTTCCAAGTCTTTCTCTTCAAGTTCCCCCTAGGAAACCCTTCAGTGAATAATTTATTTTGTTGTTTTGATCTGTGGAAGTTTTTTTTTATGGTGGTATGTTGGATTTCACGTTTGCTGCTCCCGCCTGAAACAATCCAAACTCGCCTCGAGGCTTGTACTTTTTCAATGTTATCAGTGAACAACTCTCATTTTGCTAAGTGAAATTCTTGTGTTTCTTCTTCTTCTCTTTTCTATCATGTTGTGTGCACACATGTAGCATGAGTTAGCTGTGTTGGACTTCTTTATGATTCTTTTGCTTGTTTATGTATTTTCAATGATGCCAAAAAGGGGAAGATATATAATATACTTGAAAATTAAAGCATCTGATTAAGGGGGGAGCATAGATTCACGGGGAACTCGTGATGTTCCTGGTACTTTATCTGGTTAATCAAGCTCTATAAACAATTGTCAATTTCAAAAGTTTGTCATCATCAAAAAGGATGTGTTTAAGGTTTCACAGTGTTATGTTTTGATGATCTAACAAACTTGTTGTCTAGAACCAGATAAAGGACCTGATGCATACTTGGTACAATTCATCAGCAATGGACTTTAGCTAATATGAGAGGTGTGACTTTATCTACACAAGAACCAATTCAGGGACCTGATCTGCTGGAGTTTCCCACATAAGTACAAAGTCAACTCTACAGTTGGAAAGTGACTTCTTGCAACTGTGCAAGCTACAATGCAGAAAAAGTACAGCAGTCACTTCCCATTGGGAAGGGCCTTGCACCAACCAAGTTTATGCATCATCCAAGTGATGTCATCCAAAGTATATCAACAAGGAGTATTGCAACAAAACATGACTTGAACATTTTGTGATATTCACTCAAGAATTGAAGATCTGATAGAGCATTGAAGTAACAAGTGTATCAAGAGCAAAGTGCAACATTACTACAGACCAGTTCCATAACAAGTCTTATGTATGTCCTTAGTTAGGTTGTATCTTTGTAATTGTTCTTCATTGTAATTCCTACTTTGCTTATCTAGAAGCGTTACTTAGGAACCCCTTGTAAACCATAAACCTTCAGTGTTGGTGTCGTGACTAGAGTTAGTCATGAGTTGAAGTCTTTGTAATAGGTGTATTGCAAAGTGGCTTGTAATAGGTGTATTACAAGTTAGTGAGGTTGAAGTCTTTGTAATAGAGTAATTAAAAAGTGGCTTGTAAAAAGTGCATTTCAAGTTAGTGAAGTTGAAACCCTACCAGTGTAAGTCATGGTTTATATCCCATTGAGTTGGGGTTTTTCCACATAAAAATCGCATATCTTATTTACTTATTGTTTTATTACAGTTTGGTGGACTCTTATATTTTATCAATAAACTTTGTGAGTACTATAAACCATGCTTGAAGAACATTGAGGATGTTGGAACCTTATGTTGAACATTGAGGATGTTGGAACCTTGGGGATTGACATGTGTTATCCACACTTCTATTGTTATCATGTCCTTGTGTGCTTTTTGATGAGTTATGAGAATGTTCCTTTTGATGATAATATGTTATTTTTCATTGTTGTGTAATTGTGGCACATGTGGACATGTTGTGCAGATTGTTTTTATATGCACATGCAATGGCATAAGGTAGGGATTTCATTTATGATGCACATGCCGCGAGATAAGGGTAGCTATAGATGGTAGGCTATAATCTCGTGTTTTACCGCCTATTTCACTATAGTTTAATGCACTTTAATTAAGCTTGAGCATTAATCGCTAGTGTTTTTCCCTAATTATGATTTTTATGCCTTGTAAGAGTGATTCCGAGCTATATATATGTTATGGAATGCTATTCTGGAGCTTTGAAGTATGAGTAAAAGCTTAAGTATTAAGTTGGGATTGTATTCAGGGATCAACGAATAATAGTGCACTTGACGAGAGAAACTAAGAATTGAGCAGGAGGCCACCCAGGTGCGCAATCGCGCAAGAAGAGCATAACACTATCCAAAGTGCGCGACCATATGCACGAGCACACCTCTAGGAGCGGCCGCGCACATCTTATTTTTGAAATTGTGATATTTTCTGTAGGAGAAGGTGTTTTCATTTGGGCCCAACCCTACTTGGTATATATACATGGGAAAATGATAGATTCTTGACTTTTGACACATATAGGACCTAAGGAGGCTAAGGAGGAATTGGAGAAGAAGAAGAAGCACAAGGAATCCATCATTCAATACTCACTCCAGACACGAGTTTGGATCATTTTATGTTTTCCTTTAACTTAAACATATTTGTGGTGAATTACTCCATATCCATGGAGTAATTCTCTTTAGGGTTTGATGGATTTGGTTGTGGATTATAACTCTAGATTTTATGTATTGAATCATTTGGATGTTTTAACCGTTGCATCTATATTCACTTGTTCATGTAATTGGGAGAGGCATAACTTGTGATATCTTTGCATCGTAATTTGTTGGTTGAACTCATTAATTCTTCTTTGCAATCAAAAGAGTCTAGTTGAGCTGTTTATTAAACCTAGTTAGGAGGATAATCAAAAGAGGTTCTCCAAGAGACCAATCCACTACGAATTCCTGCATATCTTCATCGAGCTTAACTTAGTTCATCTTGTGAAGTTGAGAAATAATCGATAGAAGAGTTTCTTCTAAACGTGTGAACTAATAATTGAGAGAATTCGAGAGACTCACTTGAACATTAGTAGTGAATTATCTAGAGTTAGATCCCAAACACTTATCTTGCAACTATTTCATCAATACCCTATTTTCTCGCATTGATATCTTTCCTTACTCATTACTTGCATCTATTGTCATAAGTCAATAGTTTAGACTTTTTGTTAATTTTGGTTTTTGATCATATAAACCTCAGTTGTTGATCATCTTTGATAGAAATCAAGTTATAAACTACGAAAATATTTTTTAACTCCAATCCTTGTGGATACAATATTATATTTTACTATATTCAACTAGCGAGCATGTGTGTTTTGCGCTCGTCAAATTTTGGCGTCGTTGTCGGGGATTGACAATCAATAGTGTTTGAAATAGTTTGTAGTGATAATTCAAGATTTTTTCTTTTTCTTTTTATTTTAATTTTTCCTTTATATATTTGATGTTCGTTGACTGTGCGCATGCTACAGGTTTAGATTGGTCCACCACTCGATCTTCTGGGAAATAATTGCTACCATACGAACCCGAGATCGAGAAACAACTACGACAGCTGAGGAAGGAAAGAAATCTCCCTGAGAATATAGAGAAGGTTAGGTTATTCTCAACCAAAGAAATTATGGCGGGAGATGATGATAATGTTGACTTGGCTGCAAGAGAGGCAACCCAACAAAGAGAAAAAGTTGTACAAGATGCTGAGGAAGCAGGTCCTCGAAGTGCACAACTTGTCTATGAAGAGGAGATGGCTTGGAGAATTGCTTAGAATCAACCCTTGGGTGCAAACCAGTTTGGAAATATATCTCCCGGTGCTGGGAGAAGACTTGGTGATTATGCTAGACCGGTCTAAAACAAGGGATTATCAAGTATTAGACCACCTCCAGTTGCAGCTAACACTTTTGAGTTAAACCAAGGGTTGATCCAAACCAATCAAAACTATTGTGTCTTCAGATGAAAGATGAACGAAGATCCAAACAACCATCTAATGGACTTTAAGGAGATTATGAACACCTTTCGATACAATGGTGTGTCAAAAGATGCAGTTTACTTAAGGGCATTACCTTTCACACTCAAAGATGATGAAAATCAGTGGCTTAGAAGCTTGACCCAAGGATCAATTAGAGAATAGGAGGGGATGACCAGAAAATTTCCTGATAAATATTTCTCCTCAACTAAAATGGGCAAGTTTAGAAGAGAAATCCATAACTTCTGCCAGAAAGACACTTAAATTATGTTTGAAGCTTGGGAGAGGTTTAAGGGATTAGTTCGAAAGCGTCAACATATCATAATTGAACTCTGGATGCAACTCCAGTATTTTTAGGATGGACTGACATCGGCTTCATGTAGAACATCGAGTAATGCAGTTGGAGGTCCGTTGATAAAGAAGACTCCAGAGGATATAGTCACAATTCTAGATGAGTTGTCTGAAGATGCAAAATAGTGGCCCTCTGAGAGTACTGAAAGAAGAAGATCGTCTGGTGTTCACCAAGTTAATGCTTACACATTTGTGTAGGTACAACTTGATGGGATGGAAAAAGAAATAAGGAAGCTGACCTTAGCTTCGACACAAAGTGAGCCTCATGCAGCATGTGATATTTGGGGAAGAGGACAACCTACTCTTGAGTCTCAAGCCTCAACTAAGGAAGTTAATGTTGTTGGGAATTATAACTTGAATGAAATGGGTCAGAAGCACCCCAATTTTTCATGGAGTGCACCTAGGCATACTGCAAATGCATGGCAACAAAACAACCCCATATTTCAGGGATAAGGAGCTCCAGGCTTCCAACATCAGCAGAGGCAACAATTTCAGCCTCAACAATCCAATTAGCCTGGTCTAGAAGATATGATGAAAGCCTTAATTGTCAAGAGATATAAAAAGTTGGATGATCATAGGGTAGCAATTCGAAATCTAGAGAAGCAAGTGGGACAAATTGCAACTATATTGTGTGAGAGAATTCTAGGAACTCTCCCAGGTAATATTGAGAGAAATCCCAAAGAAATAGTGAATAATGTGACCTTAAGAAGTGGGAAGCTGTTGAAAGATCCCACTCCAGTCCAAGAAAATGTGATACCTAAAAAAGAAAGTGAGGAGCAGCTGAAAAATGAAGTTGATAAGAAGAATAAAGGCAAGAAGGGAGATGAGAAAAAGAAGAAGGAGGAAACTTCATGAAGGGAGGAACATGAAGAGAGAAAGCACATTCTTTCTCTACCTTTTCCCCAAAAGCTATATAGAAGAGCTGGACAAGCAGTTTGAGAGATTTCTAGATATGCTGAAATAAGTCAATGTAAATTTGCCATTCACAAATGTTCTCTCCCAAATGCCAGCTTATGCCAAATTATTGAGGGGAGCCTTACAAAGAAGAGGAAGATAAAAGAGACCTAAGTAGTCAAGCTCACAGATCATTGCAGTGCAATCTTGCAAAACAAACTCCTGCAAAAGTGTGGAGATCCATGGAGTTTCACTATACCTTGCTCTCTAAGAACTCTTAACTTTGATAAATCTTTATGTGATTTTTGTGCCTCAATGTTTACCGTGAAAATAGTAATTAAAATTATATTTGATTATGTGTTTCTAAAAATATGTGATCTATTTTAACCGGTTGTTTAGACACTACATGCTGAGTAATGGGAACTTCTTACATATGCTACCGATGCTCAGAAGGAGTTGAGGGGGCGACTTTCGATCGAGGCCGAAAACGCAGTGAGTATGCCCAGTGCAAATCCGGGGGGAGGCCCTCGAGGAGATTCATAATAAGGGATTTGGATTCTTGGAAGAGATAGAGCAGGGCGAGGCATACTAAATCGATGTCGAGCTTATCCTTTCTTCTTGAGCTGATGCCGATGCTTGAAGGCCACCGTGGGACCGGGTCCGAGGAGCTGGTCTCGAGAGAGGAATAGATTTTTGTTGTTTGCATGAGACTCCTGTGGGAGTGTTGTAAATATGTATTTGTAATACACTTATATATATAAAATATTCTTTACTTTGATTTGCCTGTTCGTAGCTAGCTCGGAAAATTTGACTTTGAGATGAAACCCTTGGGGTTATAAATTGGCCCTGAGGCTTTTCAAGCTAGCGATTTGGGCTCTTACGCTTTAAGTTGGTACAACCTTTAAAGTAGCGGGCGACTTGGGCGCTTACATTTTTTTTAGCCCTGAGGCGCTTTTAGTTAACCGTATTGAGCTTATTCCCGAGTCGGGTTTTGACTCGAGCTCAACAGCCCTCAGGTTTTCAAATTGGCCCTGAGGCACTTTGTGTCGGTATAACCTGTAGCTGGCGGCTCGGGCTCTTACACGTAAGGCCGATACGACTATGAACGTAGTGGGCTACTTGGGTTCTTATGCTTTTTTAGCCCTGAGGAGCTTTAGTTAACTGTACCGGGCTTAGTCTTTGAGTCGGGTTTTGACTCGAACTCAACAGCCCTCAAGTTTTCAAATTGGCCCTGAGGCGCTTTGTGTCGGTATAACCTGTAACTAGCGGCTCGGGATCTTACGCATAAGGTCGATACGACTTTTAACGTAGTGCGCGACTTGTGCTCTCACGCTTTTTCGGCCCTGGGGAACTTTAGTTAATCGTATCAGGCATAGTCTCTGCGTCGGGTTTCGGCTTGAGCTCAACGGCCCTCAGGTTTTCAAATTGGTCCTAAGGCGCTTTGTGTCAATATAACCTGTAGCTGGAGGCTCGGGCTCTTATGCATAAGGTCGATGCAACTTTTGACGTAGAGGGCGAGTTGGGCTCTTATGATTTTTGGCCCTGAGGCGCTTTAGTTAACAGTATCGGGCTTAGTCTCCGAGTCGGGTTTCGACTCGAGTTCAACGGCCCTCAGGTTTTCAAATTGGCCCTGAGGAGCTTTATTTCGGTATAACCTATAGCTGGCGGCTCGGGCTCTTACGCATTAGTTCGATATGACTAGCTGCAGACTTTGGCTCTTACGCTTTAGGTTGGTACAAGCTTTAATGTAGCAGGCGACTTGTCCTCTTGCTCTTTAGGTTGGTACAACCTTTAACATAGTGGGCGACTTGGGCTCTTACGCTTTAGGTTGGTACAACCTTTAACTGGTTCTTTTCGAAGTTTTTCGAAGTAAGTAGAGGCCTGTGATTTTATGGCAACAGTCAGACGTCTCCGGGTTGAGCTAGTTTGGCCGGAGCCTTATGACGGTGGTCATTGTGTTTGGTCGTAGCGTTTTAGTCCCTGAGTGAGATAGACATGGCGTCTATATAGATGGAATGCTTTTTGGGTCTTACAAGTTCGATATATAGCCTTGACTTTGATATGGGGTTTATATTTTGGGTTGGTATGACCTGTAAGCTGGAGACTTGGGCTCTTACGCTTTAGTTTGGTACAACCTTTGGTGTAGCGGGCGACCTGGGCTCTTACGCTTTAGGTTGGTACAACCTTTCTTACAGTATCATAGTTTTGATGTTGCCTTATGGAGGGCTTACGAGCTCGAAGTCTTCGGCCTTGAGGTCTTATGGCTTCAAATTTGATAACTTGATAAACTGACTGTCGGGGGAAGTCCCGAGTCAAAATTAAACGTTTCCTTGAGGAGGGATATGCTATTGATATTGCCTTGTGGAGGCTTGAGAGTTCGAAGTTACCTGCCCTGAGGTCTTACGGCTTTGAATTTTTGGTGACTCGGTGGAGTGACTGTTGAGGACAGTTCCTTTGTGCTTGTTAAAATTTTTGGCCCTAGGGTCGTCTCTTGTACAAATGAAAAAATTCTTGATGTGCAAAATGTTTTGACAGAAGGTCCTCTTATGATTACTTGGTACAAGTATACATGTTTTTTCTATCGAGGGTTCGATTATTCTATGCGGAGACGGTTCATTCGACCGTTTGGTCCGATACATCATTTTCCTGTCGAGACCCTCTTTGGTATATTTCAGTGATTTCCTGGGGGGATGCCCCTCAGTATTCGAGGTTGATCGAAGAGAAACCTTGAATACTTGGTGAGTTCTCCTTAGGTAGCATATGGGTGTTAACTCGCCGGTAAAACCCGTTTTGGGATAAAATCTGTCGTGGGAAAGAGCGCAGTGCATGCTTTAAAACCTAAGGCCTTTGATCTGAGGGATGTTTTGATTCCCTTTAATCGCATACCTGCGCATTTGGTTAGCGTAACAGTTTGAAGGAAATATGGGGAGGATTTTACCTTAGTAATAATAGCGCTTGACATTGATATGTTCCAACGGTCTGGCAGTTGCTCGCCATCCATGGTACCTAGCTTGTAGGATCCTTTGCCGATTACTCTGAGGACGCGGTATGATCCTTCCTAGCTCGGGCCTACCTTTCCTTTGTTAGGGTTTCAAGTTATTTGGGTAACTTTCCTTAGGACTAAGTCCTCGGTTTTGAAATATCAGATGTTTGCTCTTCGATTGTAGTATATTTCGATTCTTTGTTTTGGGCGGCCATCCGGACTAGTGAAGCTTCTCGCTTCTCGTCTAATAGCTCGAGAGCCGTGTTCATGGCCTCATTGTTTGAGTTTTCGGTGGCATATAGGAATCTGGAACTTGGCTCCCTTGCCTCGACCGGTATCAAGGCCTCAGACCCATATACCAAAGAGAACGACGTCTCTCCGGTGCTTGATTTAGAGGTTGTACGATATGCCCATAGTACTTCGGGCAACGTTTCTCTCCATTTTCCCTTTGCATTTTCTAACTTCTTTTTCAAGTTTCGAATGATGGTTTTGTTCGTGAATTCGGATTGACCATTCGCACATGGGTGGTAGGGCATCAATAATATTCTTTTGATTTTGTGATCCTCGAGAAACTTTGTTATTTTTCTTCCGATGAAATGCTTCCTGTTATCACACATTATCTCAGAGGGGATCCCAAATCAGCACATGATGTGATCCCATATGAAGTTGATGACTTATTTTTCTCTTATCTTTTCATAGGCCTCTGCTTCCACCCATTTTGAGAAATAGTCAGTCATAAACAAAATAAATCTAGCTTTACCTGGTGCCATTGGTAGGGGGCCGACTATGTCCATTCCCCATTTCATGAATGACCATGGTGATAAGACCGAATGTAGTTGTTCACCGGGTTGGTGGATCATTGGCACGAATCTCTGACACTTGTCGCATTTTTGGACGATTTCTTTGATGTCCCTTTCTATGTTATCCCAGTAGTGACCTGCTCTGATCACCTTTTGAACTAAAGAATCGGCACCAGAGTGATTTCCGCAGGTGCCTTCGTGGATTTCTCGGAGGACGTAATCAGTGTCTCCTGGTCCCAAGCATACTGCTAAGGGCCCATCGAAGGTTCTTCTGTGTAGAGACCCACTCTCGTCGAGTGAAAATTAGACTGCTTTGGTCCGAAAAGCCCTTGATTCTTTTGGATCCGTGGGAAACTTTCCACTTACCAAATAATCGATGTATTTGTTTCTCCAATCCCATGTCAGGCTGGTGGAATTGATTTCGGCATGGCCTTCTTTGATCACTGATTTGGATATCTGAACAACAGCCCCGGGGAGATCATCTTCTTCGACGGATGACCCCAGGTTTGCGAGTGCATCGACCTCGCTGTTCTGCTCCTGAGGTACGTGGACCAGAGTCCATTCTTTGAAATGACGCAAAGTGTTTTGAAGTTTGTCTAGGTACCGTTGCATCCTATCCTCTCGAACCTCGAAGCTCCGTTTTCTTGGTTAACTACCAGAAGGGAATCACATTTGGCTTCGACAGTTTCCGCTCCCAGCGCTTTGGCTAGTTTGAGACCTACAATATAGCCTCATATTCGGCTTCGTTATTAGTCAACTTTGCAATTTTTATAGATTGTCTAATCACGCCACCTGCAGATGGCTTCAGAACTATGCCAAGCGCGGATCCTCTCATATTTGAGGCACCGTCGGTGAATAAGGTCCATACCCCTGATGATGCAGCCGTTTTTAGCAGAAGTTCTTTTTCTACCTCGGGCACGAGTGCGAGCGTAAAATCGGCCAGAATTTTGGACTTGATAGCCGTTCGGGGCTGATAGTCAATATCGTACCCCTCAAGCTCGATAGCCCATTTGGCCAGCCTACCCGACAATTTGGGTTTTACACAATATGTTCTGAAGAGGATATGTCGTTAAAACACATATACGGTGGCTTTGAAAATAAGGTTTCACTTTTCGAGATGCACTGATTAATGCAAGACCTAATTTTTCTAAGTGTGGATACATGGTTTCAGCATCTCCCAGGGTGCGACTTACATAGTAGACAGGGAATTGCGTACCTTGCTCATCTCGAACCAGCATGCCACTTATCGCTACCTCGGATATTTCTAGGTACAGGTATAATGTTTCACCTTCCTTTGGGGTGTGGAGCAAAGCGGGCTCGAGAGATACCGTTTCAATTCCTCCAAGGAACGCTGGCACTCCGACGTCCACTCAAAGTCATTTTTCTTTTTAAGTTGAGAGAAAAAGTGATCGCTCTGATCTGATGACCTCGAGCTGAATTGGCCCAGTGCTGCTATCCGGCCGGTGAACCGTTCTACGGCCTTTACGTTGTTTACCACAATGATTTCTTCGATGGCCTTGATTTTTTCGGGGTTGATCTCAATCCCCTGGTTTGATACCATGAAGCCTAAGAATTTGACCGAACCTACGCCGAAGGCGAATTTCTCGGGGTAGAGCTTCATGTTGTAGCTCCTAAGGATGTCGAAAGTTTCCTGCAAATGAGTCAAATGGCCTTCTGCGTGAAGAGACTTAACCAGCATGTCATCAATGTAAACTTCCATGGATTTTCCTATTTCATGTTGGAACATCTTATTAACTAGGCGTTGGTACGTGGCCCCTGCGTTTTTTTAGCCCGAAGAGCATCACATTGTAGCAATATATGCCATACTTCGTGATGAACGAAGTATTTTGCCTGTCCTCGGGGTTCATTTGAATATGAATATACCCGGAGTAGGCATCGATAAAGGTGAGAATCTCGTGGCTGGTCGTGGTATCAATCAATCGATCGATGTTGGGAAGTGGGAATGAATCTTTAGGGCATGCTTTATTTAAATTCTTATAATCTACGCACATTATTAACTTGTTCCCTTTCTTGGGGACCACTACTATATTGGCCAACCACTCCGGATACTTTACTTCCCTGATTGACCCTATTCTGAGGAGTTATGTTACCTCGTCTTTGACGAACGCATGCTTTATTTCGGGATGAGGCCTCATTTTTTGCTTCACCGGTTTGAACCTGGGGTCGACTCTCAGTTGATGGGTGGTTACTTCCGGGGAGATCCCTGTCATATCCAAGTGGGACCAAGCAAAGCAATCAATATTGCCAATAAGAAATTAAATTAGTTCTTTCCTGAGTTCAGGGGTTAGCCCTGTTCCCATGTATACCTTTCAGTCTGGTAGATGTTTCTTCAGAACGACATGTTCTAGCTCTTCGACCATTGATCTTGTGGCGTCCGATTCTTCGGAGGAAACGAATGTTTGAGGGGTGAGGAAGTCTTCCTCATCATTCTCGGGGGTCAGTTTATATTACGACCCGTCGGAGGTGGAACATATGGGCTCTTGCACCACGTCGTGCACTGTGACCATTTCTTTTGACACGTCCTGCTCCCCATACACCGTTTTTATGCCATGTGTGGTTGGGAATTTCAACATCTGGTGGAGAGTCGACGGTATCGCCCTGATTCTGTGTATCCATGGCCTTCCCAACAGGACGTTGTATCTCGTGTCCCCTTTGATGACATGAAACCTGGTACTTCGAACTGTACCGGACACATCGACTGGGAGGATGATTTCCCCCTTCGTCGTTTTGCTCTCCATGTTAAATCCTATGAGGGCATTAGAGTCGGGTACGATTTGGTCAAGCAGCTTGAGTTGCTTCAATACCCCGAATCTGATTATATTGGCCGAGCTACTTGGATCGACGAGCACATGCTTAATTTGAACGCTATTGAAGAGGAAAGAGATTACCAGCGCATCGCTATGTTGTTGGGACAATGCTTTGACATCCTCTTCCCTGAACACAATCGTTCTTTTAAGTATACAACTTTGAGTTCGCTCTTTCGTGGCAGTGGGAACTTTGGCCCGCTTGAGCATGGGTTCTAGTCGTCCGCTTTCCTCAGGATCGTTGTTTTCACGTGCGTTCACTGAGTTAGACATTTTCTGACTTGAAATTGAAGATTTCTTGGGCAAGAAAAAATGTGAAGAATAACTCGTGTTTTTAGCAAACCAGTACTAAAACAATTACTATTATATTTAGCCCCACGGTGGGTTCCAAACTGTTTACCGTGAAAATGGTAATTACAATTATATTTGATTATATGGTTCTAAAAATATGTGATCTATTTTAATACTGGTTGTCTAGACAGTAGATGTTGAGTATGAATCGAGAAAAATGAAATAAGTGCAAAAAGAACTAGATTACGCAAACAAGGTATCGAAGAGGCCGGTCTCGAGGGTGGTCGGGTAGGCCTCGAGGTCGAGCTCGAGAAGCTTGATTAGGGGCTACCGGTAACGGTATAACAATATTTAATGCCTTAAGGTTGGTCTATTTATGATCAATAATAATCAATGAATGAAGAATAACTCACGGACACAATAAATGAGAAACAATAATTTAATGAGATAATTGTTGAGAATGTTTTTGTTAGAGAGCAGAGAATATTCTTGTTCTTATATTGAATATAATCTGTTACAAAGTGACAAGGGTCCCTTTTATATAAGAAGGGGAAATCCCAACATAGTACATGTGTAATTATTGCCAAGAAATACAGTTGGTACAACTATTTAATGTAAAGAGATATGGCTGGTATAGCCGTTTAATGCCACGGTACGGGCTTGTACTATTTTGTGTACTTTTGTTAGCTTTGAGCACGTGCCCCTTGGTAATTTCCCACCTTTCTATGTTGGCTTACGATATCTCTGGGTCGAAGACCTTCGATATGCATTGCCTTGAGGTCGAGGACCTCCGATGTGGATTACTTCGAGACCGAGGACCTTCGATATGGACTACCTCGAGGTTGAGGACCTCCGATGTGTATTGATACTAGAGCTCGGGCCTTCGAGTCTTCTAAGCCTCAAAATGGATATAAAATTGGGCTGTCCGATTTTAGGCGTATACACTCAATTAATCTAATGTCATTGTCTATTTACAAAAAACTGGAGAATGGGATTGGAGAGATAAGGTATGCACCAATTTTATTGGTAAAAATGAGCTTCACACGTGTAATACTTATGATGACTCAGCAATCTATGTGGAGCAATGACAACATGACAACTGGACGAGACATTATGAAGAGGTACGAGATAAAGAGGAACGGAACAACATACCCACAGGGTAATCAGATGCGGGAATCTCAACCTAATTGAGAAGGCGAAGAGACACGGTCAAAATGAATCAGGACGAAATAAAGGGTAGATTCAGGGATCTTCAATTAATGAGTCAAAATGTTTTATAATCTTCACGCAAAAATTACGATTAATCATTGTAACGTTACATTAATGCCATTATTAGCCATTAATGCTCAACCACTGAAAAGAGTAGACGTTATATTAAGAAATTCCCTATAAAAGGGAGTAAATTATAACTTGTAAGGACATGTTCGAACCACTATTGAAATATACTTACTTTTTATGCATCTTTCTACTTTCTATTTACAAATTTACTTACAAGTATTAGCATATTCTTTGGTTATCAGAAACCTGTGTTCTTTGGAAGAGAATCTAATTCTTTGGTTAAACAAATTGGTTCCGTTACCGGGAATCTGATAATCTCTGTTTTTTGTCGAACAACATTCTATAAATTATGTCGAACGCTAACGACAACAACCAACAAAAGATTGGAACTCCAGTTCCATCACCTTCAGTTCCCCACGAGGCTCAAGGGAACATTACCCAGAGAGATCCACGACTCAAAATAATAATCACAATGGAAATAAACAAACAGGAGAACAAGATCCTGTAAAAGAAATGGTTGGTGAATATGTGACTCAAGCCTTACAAGCTTTCATGAGGGGACTGCCAGCTGCATCACCTACACCTCCTCCTAACAACACCGCAGTGGAAAATCCACAATCCGGACTAGCAAACTCAGGAAGTAGAGGCACTCTGAATGAGTCCCTCGAAGCAAGACCAGGTATGTCCAGTAATCCAGAATTATAGTCTTTATTACTAACCTTGCAGAAACAAGTGAAGGAAAGAAACGACCGAATCAAGCAAATTCCTGGAGTACCACCTGTTATCAAAGGAATTGACGTTGATAGATATTCTCAACAACCTTGGAATCCAAATGCAGCACCCTTGCCTATTCCCAAGAAATTCAAAATGCCTGATATTCCCAAGTACGACAGAACAACTGACCCATGTGATCATGTAACTGCTTTTACTACAGGATTAAATGGCAACGATCTGACTAAACAAGAAATTGAATCAGTACTAGTCAAGAACTTCATAGAGACATCACCAAAAGAGTACTAACATGGTACTCTTCTACCCGAATATTGACTCTTTTGTTGAACATGCAGATTCTTTTATAAAAGCACATTCCGGTGCACAAAAAGTCAAAAAAAGAATGGAAGACATATTCAAGATAAAAAAGGAGACGTGGAGTGGCTCCGAGAATTTGTAGACAGGTTTCAACGAGAAAGAATACTGCTACCAAGGGTACTTGACAATTGGGCAACAATGGCGTTTAGAAGCAACTTAAATGACAGAAGCTCAAAATCCACGAGAAGACTCAAGGAAAGCTAGAGAGAATTCCCATCCACGACATGGAACGATGTCTATAACAGGTACAACACCAAGCTACGAATAGAAGAAGACACCATTTCTCAATCAAAAGCTTAAGATCGAGCCAATCCTATACGCTCCGAACCATATTGGAGAAAAGGTAAGAGCAGGTACAATGCATATATGGGACCTACAGGATGAGAAACTGGTTCCAGGTTTGAAAACACATAGTTGGAATATAGACCATAAAATAGAGATACGAACTCATCCTCCTCAAGATCTAGAAAAGATCGGGAGGAACGAAATAGAGGTAATACAAGAGTCGGAGACTACAACTTCAATGTAAGTACTTCTTAATTAATTACCGTACTGAGAAACATGGGCGATAAAGTTTGATGGCCCAAACAAATGAGATCGAATAAAAACAGAAGGTATCTAGACTTCTGGTGCGAATTCCATAACAATCATGGACACAGAACATCAGATTGCAGATTGTTGCAAGGTGAGGTAGAACAATTATTAAAACAGGGTTATCTTATAAAAGTGTTTAGTGAAAAAGGCAAACATGCATATATGAAGAACATGCAAGAGCCCTCGAAACCACCATCTCCAAAGAGAACAGTGAATGTGATACACAGAGGAGAGGAGGTGAACGGAGTAGTCTGAAAAAGAACAACAAAATTCACAATTACACACATGAAGCGGATTCGTGAAGACATGGAAGTAGATGATATAACGTTCGACAATGCAGATGGCAACGGATTGCTGCTTCCTCATAACGATGCTCTAGTTATATCTCTACTCATCCATAACACTAATGTAAAAAGAGTGTTGATTGATCCAGGTAGCTCAGTCAACATCATTTTGTTGAGAGTTGTGGAAGAAATGCTAATGGAGGATCGAGTAATCCCAAAAGCACGAGCCTTATCTGGGTTTGACAACTCTATGGTCATAAAAAGGGAGAAATTGAGCTTACTACCTATGCAGAAGGAGTAATCAAAAATACAAAATTTCAATCATTGACACCGATATGGATTACAACATAATCATGGGGAGACCATGGATACATGACATGGAAGAAATACCATCTACTTTACACCAGGTAATAAAATTCCCTTCCAAATGGGGAATTCAACAGATTCGAGGTGATCAACAGATCTCAAGGAATATAAATTCAGTAGTACACTCAAACAAAAAAGAGGTAGCGGACGAGTCAAAAGACGACGAAATCGCCCAATTAGGTATAGAATAATAAATTTGAACCCAAATAGGTACGGAAGAAGGAAGCCACGAGAAGATGAACAAAATCACCACAAAGGCAACATCAACACATATGGACATGGATTCCAGACGCGATGTCATTCAGGAGCCAGAAGAAGACGAGCATATTAAAACAAATATTGAGGAGCTCGAAGCTATCCCACTGTTCGAGCAGAAGCCTGAGAAAAACGTTCATATAGGCATGACGCTAAGCCCCGCAAGAAGAGGTAAGTTAATTGAATATTTAGAAGCTAACTCAGATTGTTTCGCTTGGTCCCATTCACATATGACAGGTATACCTCCGGAGGTGATGACTCATAAACTAAATGAAGATACATCCTTCGTGCTTGTCAAGCAAAAGAAATGAAAGCAAGGACCATTCAAGAAAGATCATTGAAGCGGAAGATCAATTCCAGCGCAGGTATAACATGAAACTAAATCCAGTGCAGGCATAACATGAAACTAAATCCAGAAAAATGCGCCTTTGGCATTAAATCAGATAAGTTTTTGGGTTTCCTTGTATCAAATAGGGGTATAGAAGTAAATCCTGCTCAGATTAAAACTATTGATGAAATACCTAATATACTTACGAGCAAAAAAGAAGTTCAAAAACTAACAGGAATAATTGAAGCCTTCGTAAGATTTATCTCCAGGTCTTCGGAGAAGAGTTTTAAATTCTTTTAAGTTCTGAAGGCCTATCTACCAAACCCCCGTTGCTGTCTAAACCAAAAGAGGGGGAGAGGTTGTATGTCTATCTTGTCGTAAGTACAGTACTGGTAAGAGAAGATAGAGGTAAGCAAGTCTTTATTAGATACTAAAACTAGATATCCTCATCTAGAAAAATTAGCCTTAGCTCTAATCATGGCACCAAGAAAGTTTAGACCATACTTTCAATGTCACCCAATCATTGTTGTGACCTCGTATCCACTAAGAAATATTTTGCATAAACAAGAGTTATCAGGGATATTAACTAAATGGGCAATGGAATTAAGCAAGCATAACATACTATATCAGCCTAGGACTGCAATAAAGTCTCAGATTTTAGCTGATTTCGTCGCTGATTTTAATACTAGCATAATCCCTGAAATGGAAAAAGAGTTACAACTCTTCAAATGGGGCTAATCCAGGAATTTGGACCCTATTTACTGACGACTCTTCTAACATAAAAGGATCCAGCTTGGGAATTATTTTAATATCAACTGCGGGTGAAAAGATACGACAAGCCACTAAATGTTATCCCATAACTAACAATGAAGCAGAGTACGAAGTTTTCATTACAGGGATTGAACTGGCACGAGAACTCTCAATTGAGCAAATCGTGATCAAAAGTGACTCTCAGCTAGTGGTAACCAGATGTAGGGGACTTATACCGCAAGAGAGGCTCGGATGCAACAATATCTGGAAAAGGCACGAGACCTAGCAAGGCAATTCCAGNGATCAAAAGTGACTCTCAACTAGTGGTAAACCAGATGCAGGGGACTTATACCGCAAGAGAGGCTCGGATGCAACAATATCTGGAAAAGGCACGAGACCTAGCAAGGCAATTCCAGTCATGGAAAGTTACACAAATACCTAGAGAGGAAAATACAAAAGTGGATGCATTAGCTAACCTCGCAGCAGTTACCGACGTAACAAATAAAGACAATGCAATTGTCATACACCTATTTCATTCAGCAATCGACCAGGACAAAAATGAGGTAACATTTAACAATTTAACCTGGGATTGGAGAAACGAAATTGTAAACCTTTTGCAGAATGCACCGTGCCTGAAGATAGAAAAGTAGCTCAAGCGCTTCGCCGGAAAGCTACGAGGTGCTTCTTAGTTCGTGAAACGTTATACCGTAAAATGTTTGGCGGTCCCCTAGCAAAGTGACTTGGACCCAATCAAATGGAGTACATGATGAAGGAAGTACACGAAGGACACTGCTGAAACCATGCAGGAGCAAGATCATTAGTTAAAACCCTAATCAGAGCAGGGTATTATTGGCCTAAAATGGAGGTAGATGCTAAGAGCTTTGTAGCTAAATGCGAAAATGTCAGCGATATGCCAAAAATATTCACCGGCCAGCAGAATTACTCCACCCGGTGGTGTCACCATGGCCATTCATGAAATGGGGCATGGATATAGAGGGACCCCTTTCCCCAACTAAAGGAAAGGAATGGTTCTTACTTGTATTAACTGATTATTTCACAAAATGGGTAGAGGCAGATGCTTTTAAACAGGTGCGAGAGAAAGAAGTGAAAAGCTTCATATGGCGACACATAATATGTCGCTTTGGAATACCAAATGAGATCATATGTGACAATTTCCCACAATTCATAGGCTCACAAATCACAGAATTCTTCAAAAGTTGGCAAATCAAGCGAATCACTTCATCACCATATCACCCCGTGGATAATGGGCAAGCCGAGTCAACAAACAAAGTCATTGTCAACAACTTAAAGAAACAGTTGGAAAAAGCCAAGGGAAACTGGCTTGACGAGCTACCGACAGTATTATGGGCTTACAGAACCACTGCAAAAGTAGCCACGAGATAAAATCCATCCGCGCTTGTCTACGGTTCAGAAGCATTAATACCAGTGGAAATCGGCAAATCAAGCACGAGATTCACAACGGCAAGGGAAGAAAAAAACAATGACGAGTTAAGGACAAATTTGGATTTGCTCGAGCAAAGAAGAGAAGCTGCATTAATACATATGGAATCCCATAAACAAATTATAGAGCGATATTACAACATAAAAGCTCACCTCAGATATTTCAAAATTGGGGACTTCGTACTTAAAAAAGTCTTCCAATCAACAAAAGAAGCTGGTGCAGTAAAGCTAAATCCAAACTGTGAAGGATTCTACAAAGTCCATGGCATTGTTGGAAAAGGCGCTTACGAGCTGGAAACTATGGATGACAGAATCTTACCAGGCAGTTGGAATGTTGTTCATTTGAAGAAGTATTACTTTTGAAGTAAAGGGAATACCCCCGGTCAGGTATCATTACATTCGATTTTACTTTTGTACAGTTAAAGTTATACTAACCATTTTAGATTATAGGCAAAAAGCTAACCCATCACCAGATGATGATATTAGACCTGTATAGACACGAGGAAGTAATTGAATTCCCGGTCTAGGGTTACAACTCTATGATGGACGTTTTTAAAGGGTTAATTAGTCATCATCTGAACTATATACCTTCGAGTCCCGTATGTTTTTCCTTTTCAGGAAAAGGACCACAAGGAAGGAATAGTCAAGTGCTCGAGATTTCATTCTTCAAAGCTCAAAAACTTGGGGGACTATACAGTATGGAATGCAAAGAAGAAGCAAAGAAGACTATCAAACAGTCAAAGCTCAAGCCTAAAGATCCATCTTCCCAACAAGTCAAGTACTATGAGAAAAATCAAAGAGCTAAAGACAAAAAACACAAAGTCTGATTCAAAAACCTTCAAAAAAAATATTCATAAATGTAAACAAATGTTTAGGTAAGGGAAGAATATTAGATACGGATAAAAATGCACATCCTTATACTTAGTAAAAAACTATTGTAAATGAAAACAGTTACGGATGAGAAAAACATTATCCTTGTATTTATTCAAAAATTATTGTAAACAAAAACAGTTACAGGTTAAAATTCATACCCGTATATTTATTCAAAAAACTGTTATAAATGAAAACAGTTATACCCTTGTATCAATTCGAAAAAGCTGTTACAAAAGAAAAACAGTTACGAGTACAAGTTTATACCAAATCTGTTGTAAGAAAAACGGTTGCAAAGGAGTTATGGACGATACACAAACACATGTAAAATGTTGCGAAAGTTCGAAACAATACAAAGACTTTCTTGAAAACCTTGTCAAAGAAAAACTTGTGAAATTTCTATCTCTCTTTTGTACATTTACACCATTATGAAGTTGAGACGTCTTCTTCATTAAGTGTCGATCAAAAAAGGGCCCTCTTTTATAAATCGTTCCTATTACGAAAAGGTACGAAAATCTAAGCATTTTTTAAAAATTCAAAGTCAAAAACTCAGAGGTAAACCAAAAACCTCAAAAAGAAAGCATGCAAAGATTTAAGAGTGAAAACAAAAACTCAAAGGAATCGAAAGTCATGCCGATATTACTATTAATATATAGTGGAGAAAAACTAAATATTAACTTAGTCTAAGCCTAATTTGTTTATACAAAAGTTTCCCCAAAGTTGTCAGTTGGGGACTTGCAAAGGACCGAACTTTCCCCCAATGGGAGCGGGGGTAACCACCAATTGTTGCAAATAAAAAAAAAGAACTAAGTTCCTTAAACTTTTTCATTAGATGGGGGGTTGTCTTCACTGGCAGAAGGAGCAGCTTGAGAAGGCGAGACACGAGCAGCACAGATCTCAGCCTAAGGTGAAGAGAAATTCTGACTTTGCTGAGACTTCTCAATCGTCTCTCTGGTTTTAGCAATTTCGGCTTCCAAGTCAAAACCCTCTTGGACCATTTCCGTCAATGTGTCAAGACGGGCATTCAAAGAGCCTCGTAGTCTTTCTCCCATTGTTCAGCTTCAGCTCTTAGCTCATCTCTTTCAGCCACGACAGTATCATGAGAGGCCTGTAAATGAGCGTTCGCTCTTTCCAGAAACGAGACCTTCTCTGAAGAGTTACAGAGGTCTTCTTGGGTTTGGTTGAGCAATTGAAAAAGTTCGCCAGAGTACACCTCTTTCTAGTCAAACAAAGCCTTCAGGCTCCTAATCTCCTTTGTGGCACGGGAAAGCTGCTCCGCAAATGAAGACTCTAAGACACTTTTGTCCTTACCTGCCTGGTTCGAAACGCCTTCTCAATGGCCAGTTCTGCTGCCATAACCCTAACTTTCCGCTCCAAGGTACACTTTTCCTCCTCCATTGCCTCCATGTCAAGCTGTAAACTCTCATACTGCTCCTTCCAATTATCAGCCTCAATATGGAAGTCATTTGCTGCTTGCTCCATTTGAACAATTCTCTTCATTAACTATGTGCCTATAAGGTTGATTTACATAAAATGACAAATTAGATACGATAAGAATATATACAATTACAGATGGCAGAAAATCAAGTTATACCTTTAAGGACGAGTGCACAATCTCATTGATCCAAGTCAGGGAGTTGTGGCTTTCCATCTTAGACTTCTCAGTCGAACCTATCAATGGCTTTAACCATGCATCAGCTTGGCCCGACTTTTTAAAGAGGCCGCCCATCGCAGGAAACTCTATTGTAAATTGTTTCATCACCTCCTGCTAGACCCTACTTCAACAGCATAAGGCACGGAAGTGGGGGCCGGCGAAGGAGCCACAAACGGAGTAGGTTGAGGAGCAGCAATGGGAGCAAGAATGGCAATGGGAGCAGAAGCAGCAATGGGAGAAATAAACAAAAGTTTCTTAGCAGCAGGAGGAGAGAAAACAGCAAGAGGAGCTTCATCAGCGATGATACCAAAACCTTGTTGGAACAAGTGATCAACAGACTCACGAACATGAGAGGGAGTTTCACCTTCAGGAGCGAAAAGTTCTAATTTAGGCACAGGAGGATCAACAAAGGTGCAGATTCATCATCAGAGACCACCCACCTCCTACGTGACCTATGGACCGGCAAAACCTCCTCTTCCTCTTCCTACTTTAATGTCCTGGACCCACTTGCTTTTCTTTTCGACGAGGAGGAATCAACAATGATCTCCTAGGCCTTAGCCAGAGACAGCCTTGAAGCGAACACAGCCGCAACAAAAACTCCACGAGAAGGAAACCCTACCAAATAAAAGGGGTCAGATAAAGCTCAAAAAGAGAAGAAGTAAAAATAAAAAACTTCACTTACGGTGGGTCTTCACCTTCCAACCAAACCTCAAAGAGAGGTACTTCCACGAATGTTCTTCTAAAGGAGCGATTGCGAAGAGTTTTTCTACCCAATCACAGAAACCGGAGACATTCTCGATGGTTCCCATGGTTGCTGAAAAAGAAGAAGAAACAATCACGGTACTGAAAGTTCATCAAAAGTGAAGAAAAGGAAAGTGAGAAAAACTGTACTCACGTGCAAAGTTCCACTTCTCAGGGAAGGGGAGATTTTCTTCACCTACTAAAGCTACAGTAGGGACAGCAACATACCGGACATACCACCATCTATCTTTGTCATCATCTGGAGTAACTAACACCCTTTTACTCCTAGCCGCGAGAGTAAACACTCTTTGGCGGAACAACATCGGAGAATAGAGGTGAATCAGATGATGAAAATTAAAGGGTACGGAAGCTAAATTGGACAAATACCTAAGGCATGAAACTACTCGCCAAATAAGAGGACCGACTTGTCCCAGACAAACTTTGAAGAATCGACAAAACTCGATGATAACAGGGTCGATGGGAGGCTTGAATCCTAATGTGAAGGGATAAGTATAGACATAAGAATATCCAGTCTTGTAAGAGGTTATTCTTTGGTTATCGTTAGGAACAACAACAGGAAAATCATGCTTCCAATAACAATCCCCGCGTACAAGAGACACTAAGCCCTCTTTTATTTGGGTAGGATAAAGGTCAGAACTATCATGTGATGACATTGAAGAAAGCTGCTCACTCATGGCTTGACTATCCTTGGCAAAAGAAAACTACGCAGGAACAATCTCATCGACTCTCGGCTCACAAAGCGGTTCATTGTGTTCTCTACTCTTTGATGAAGATCTAGAAGCCCTAGCCCTCGAAGAAGACAAAGGAGTGTTAGACCTAGAAGATGGAGAGGGAGAAGAATAAGAAGAAGAAACCTTGGAAGGAGTAGAATTAAAGCTCCTAAGCCTACCTCCCCTCCTACTACGTGTTGGAGCAGAAGAAAGAGTCAGTTCATCTACAATGATGACCTTTTTAGATTACTGGTTTGAAGAAGACATATTTATGAAGATGAAGAATTTACAAATAAAGAAAGAAGGTTAGAAGTTTTCCGTGAAAGTAAATAAAGGAAAATGGGTATTTATACTCAAAGGCAACCGTGAAAAAAGAGGAAAAAACAGTGATGTGAAAGTCATAATTGAAGCTGTCACTTCGAGTCTGATGCAGCCGCAAAAAGACCTAAAAGGCGTTGAATAATTACAGAACCAATCCAAGAAATCAACGTGGCACGGGTATTAAATGGAAGTGTCACGACCCCAAATCCTAAGCCGATCGTGATGGCGCCTATCATGAAACTAGGCTAGCCAACCATTTCAGATTATCAATATATTCCATAATTCCCCCAATATTTAGCATATTTTAAAAATATCAGAAAGAGATAAAACAAATACAAACTTCCCCAAAACCTGGAGTCAAATGTCATGAGCATCTAAGACTGAAAATACATGTACAATAGTGACTTGCTACAAAAAACGTCTAAGGTACAAAAAACCAAAATAAACTATAATTTGAGGGAAGGAAAGGAGGTGAGATGGGGACGCTGAGCAGCTACCTCAATCCTCGAACAACTCCAAGCTCGTCCAGAAATTAACTAGTGGGATGGTCCGGTACCTGGATCTGCACACAGAGGTGCAGGGAGTAACGTGAGTACGCCAACTCAGTAAGTAATCGATGTAACTAAAAACTTGAGTGTATTGATGAGCCATTTAAATCATATAAATCCATATAATGAATAACAGTGGAAATGAACAAATCAAGTCAGAAATCTACAATTCCGAATATTTCATAAAAACCTCGGTTTTCATTTAACAATCTCGTATGAAAACTTTTGTCCCGCATTTATTATAAGAGGCTCAATGTAAAGAAGAGTGAAAACAACATTTTCATAGAATATAAGCCCCTTGGGCAAAGTATCACTCACAATAAAGCCTCTCGGGCAAGCCTTTCAGTCGCTCGTGACTCCACTATCAATATCTCATGCTCTCACTTAACACTCGTACTCTGTAAGTACCATGAACACACACAACTACTGTCGCGGGCAGCCCGATACATATATATATATATATAT
>ML373010.1:4241-27972 GCA_005239525.1 Nicotiana knightiana | reverse complement strand
ACCTCAGATACTTCAAAATTAGGGACTTTGTCCTTAAGAAAGTTTTTCAATCAACAAAGGAGGTTGGAGCATGAAAATTAAATCCAAATTCGGAAGGACCCTACAAAGTGCGTGGTATTGCTGGAAAAGGAGCTTATGAGCTGGAAACCATGGATGGCAGAATTTTAACAATAAGTTGGAACGATGTTCACTTGAAGAAATATTACTTCTAAGGAGAAGGAATACCCATGGTCAGGTATCATTACGTTCAATTTTGTTTAGTACAGTTAAAATTATACTAACCATGTTAGATGATAGGCAAAAAATTAACCCATAACCAGATGATGATATTAGACCTGAATAGAAATGAGGAAAAAACTGAATTCTCGGTCTAGGGTTACAACTTTTTGATGGGCGTTTCAAAGGGTTAAGCAGTCATCATCTAAACTATATACCTTCGAGTCCAGTATGTTTTTCCTTTTCAGGAAAAGGACCACAAGAAAGGAATAGTCAAGTGCTCGAGTTTTCATTCTTCATAGCTCAAACACTTGGGGGACTATACAGTATGGAAAGAAGCAAAGAAGACTATCAAAAGAGTCAAAGTTCAAGCCTGAAGATCCATTTTTCCCAACAAGTCAAAAGTTATGAGCAGAATCAACGAGCCAAAGACAAAAACACAAAGCCTGATTCAGAAACCTACAAAGAGCACACTCGTGAATATAAACGAATGTTTAGGTTAAAGGCAGAATTTAGTCACGGGAAGAAATTCATACCCCCGTGTTTATTCAAAAACCCGTTGTAAGAGAAAACAGTTACGAAAANAAAGAGTCATAGACGATGCTCAAACACATGTAAAATGTTACGAATGTTCGAATAATATAAAGACTTTCTGCAAAACATTATTCGGAAAAAACATGTGAATTCCTATCTCTCTTTTGTATGTTTACACCATTATGAAGTTGAGACGTCTTCTTCATTAAGTGTCGTTCATAAAGGGGCCCTCTTTTAGAAATCGTGCTTATTTCAAAAAGACACGAAATACTGAAGCATTTTTTAATGCAAAATTAAATACCAAAGGGGTAAAACAAAAACCCGAACATAAAGAATGCAAACACTTAAGAGTAAAATGAAAACTCGAAAAAACACAAGTCATGCTAGGAAATGTAAATATTAATATTATATAATGGTAAAAACTAAGTATTAACTTAGCTTAAACCAAAAGTGTTTATACAAAGTTGCCCCTAAGTTGTCACTGGGGACTTACTAAACCAAACTTCACCCCCAATTGGGACCGGGGGTAACCACCAATTGTTCCAAAAAAGAAAAAGAGAAGGGTTGATAAACACTTTCACTAGGCACTGGGAGGATTATCTTCATCAGCAGGAGGAGCGGCTTGATATGGTGAGGCTTGGGCAACATCTTCATCAGGCATGATCTCATCACCCATTGGAACTTCAACTTCATGTGATGAAAAATTTTGACTTTGCCAAGACTTTTCAATCGTCTCCTTAGTCTTGGCAATTTCAGCTTCTAAGTCAAAATTTCCTTGGCCAATTTAAGTCAATGTGTCAAGACGGGCATTCAAATAAGCCCAACTCACATAAATGGTTGCCTTATCCTCAAGATCCTCATAATCTTTCTGCCATTGTTCAATATCGGCTCTCAGCTCATCTCTTTCAACCACGATAGCATCATAAGAAGCCTGCAAAGGGGCAAGAGATCTTTCCAGAAATTGAATCTTGTTTGAAGATTCATGGAGGTCCTCTTAGGTATGGGTAAGTGATTGCACAAGTTCACCAACATAAGCCTCATTCTGGTCCAACAAAGCCTTCAAGCTTATTATCTCTTTAGTAGCATGGGAAAGCTGCTCCGCAAAGGAAGACTCAAAGATGTTTTTATCCTTGCCTGCTTGACTTGATGAAGCCTTCTCGATGGCCAATTCCGCTGCAATTACTCTGATTTGCTGCTCCAAGGTAAACTTCTCCTCCTCTACTGCCTCCATATCAAGCTGAAGACTCTCGAATTGCTCCTTCCAGTTATCAGCCTCGGTATGATAGTCATTCGCTATTTGCTCCATATTAACGATCCTTTTCATCAATTATGTACCAATAAGATTGATCTGCACAAAAAGAGAAGTTAGATATTTGTACGGGATATATAAAAAAAGGGGAAACGGTATAAAATATACCTTTAAGGATGAGTGTACAATCTCGTTCATCCAAGTTAAGGAGCTATGACTTTCAAACTTAGACTTTTCAACCGGGCCTATCAGAGGTTTCAACCACACATCCGCCTGGCCTGATTTCTTTAAGAGGCTACCTCCCACAGGAACCTCTATTATAATTTGATTCATCTCCCCACTATTGGAAGATCCTACTTTGACAATAGAAGGCACGGAAGTAGGGGCAGATGAAGGAGCCACGGATGAAATAGGCGGGGGAGAAGAAACAGCAACAGGTACGACAGATGAAAGTTTCACTGGAGAAGATGGAGGAAAAATAGCAATAGGTGCTTCCTCTGAAACTGTGCCAAATCCTCGGTGGAATAAATGTTCAATTGATTCATTGGCAGAGGAAGGAGTTGCATCTTCAAGAGCGGAAATCTTTGACTCAGGAACGGAAGGTGGATCAGTAGCTGGAACAGATTCATCGTCAGACACGACCTTTCTTCTCCATGACCTCCGAATCGGTGAACCTTCCTCTTGCTCTTCCTCATCTTCCAAGGTCCGAGACCCACTTGCTTTCCTTTTTGATGAAGAGGAGTTCACAATAATTTCTTGGGTCTTGGCCAAAGAAAGTTTTGAAGTGGATACTGCAGCAGCAGAGACCCCGCGAGCGGGAAACCCTGACAAATAAAAGGGGTTAGAGAAGCTTGAAAGGAGAAACAAAGGAAATATAAAAAAAACCTACCATGGGTTTTCACTTTCCAACCAAACCTCGTCGAGAGGTACTTCCAAAAAGGTTCTTCCATTGGAGAAATCAACAACAATTTTTCTACCCAACCACAGAAAGTGGAGACCTCCTCAACGGTTCCCATGGTTGCTGCAAGAAAAAAAACAATCACGGTACTGAAGATTTATAAAAAATATATATATAAAGAAGAAAGTGAGCAAAACTGTACTCACGTGCAAAGTTCCACTTCTCAGGGAAGGGGAGATTCTCTTCACCTACCAAACCTTTAGTAGGGACAGCAACATACCGGACATACCACCCTCTATCTTTATCATCATCAAGTATAACCAAAACTCTTTTACTCCTAGACGCAAGAGTAAAAACTCCTTGGCGGAACAACATAGGAGAATAGAGATGAATGAGATGATGAAAAGTAAAAGGAACTGAAGCTAAGGTGGCCAAATATCTAAGGCATGTTACTGTCCTCCAGATAAGAGGACCGATCTGTCCCAAGCACACATTAAAAAATTGACAAAACCCTATGACGACAGGGTCGATGGGAAGCTTGAATCCTAAAGTAAAGGGGTAACTATACACAAAATAATACCCAGTTATGTAAGAGTTTATTCTCTGATTCTCATTGGGAACTAAGACTGGAAAGTCAGATTTCCAATAATAATCTCTACGCTCGAGTGAAACTAAACCCTTAGTGATTTGATTAGGGTAAAGATCACCACGATCATGAGATGTCATAGAAGAAAGTTATTTTATTATGGCCTCACTATCCTTTACAAAAGAAAACTCAGCAGTAACAATTTCATCAACTTTTGGCTCACGAAGTGGTTCGTTAGGTTCTCTACTCATAGAAGAAGATCTAGAAGCTCTAGCCCTAGAAGAAGACGAAGAAACATTAGCCCTAGAAGATGGTGGGGGAGTAATGTTGCAAGGGGAAGAAGAATCCCTAGAAAGAGTAGAACTCAAGCTTCTTAGTCTACCACCCCTCCTACTCTGGATTGGAGCAGAAGAAGGAGATAATTTATCTACATTGATAACATTCTTGGGTTCTTGATTTGAGGAAGACATATTTACGTGAAAGAGGAATTTACAAGTAACGAAGGAAAGTTAGAAGTCTTTCTTGAAAGCAAAGGTAGGAAAAAGGGGTATTTATATTCATAGGAAACCGTCAAGAAAATGGAAAAAGACACTTATGTGAAAGTCATGATTAGAATTGTCACTTTCTGACTGATGCAGCCGCAAAAAGCCCTAAAAGGCGCTGACGAATTGCAGAATCAATCCGAGAATGCCACATGGCACTAGCATTAAATGTAAGTTACAAGTGACGCATACATTCAGAGACGGATGCAATGGTACGAGTGAAACAGCGGCAAAAAATTCCCGCCATAAATGAGTATCCACTTACCAAATATTTAATTGATAAATAAATGGTAAGTGGGGGGACTACATATATTGGTAAAAAATAAACTTCACACATGTAATAATTTTGATGACAAGGCAATCTACGTGGGTTAATGGAAACATGACAGCTGGTCAGAAGTTTAGAAAAAACGTACGGGGCAAAGAGGAACGGAATAGCATGCACACGAGAAAATTAGATGTGGGAGTTCCAGTCTAATTGAGGAGTTTAAGAGACACGGTCAGAATGAACCAAGGCAGAATAAAGGGCAGATTCAAAGGTCTTCAATCAATGAGCTAAACGTTACATAATCCTCACGCAACAGTTACGGTTACCAATTGTAACGTTACGTTAATGATATTATTAGTCATTAATACTCAATCATTAAGAAGAGTAGACGTTATATTAATAAATTCCCTATAAAAGGGAGTAAAACCTCACTTGTATACACACGTTCGAACCACTACTGAAATATACTTACTTTTATGCTATCTTATTGCTTTCTTATTTACAAGTTTAAATCCTATTATTAGCTAATCTCTTTGGTTATCAGAAGCTCGAGTACTTCTTAAAATAGCTTTGACTAAGAATCCAATTATTTGGTTAAACAATTTCAATACTGGTTGAACTCTTCTATTCTTGTTCTCTCGCAGATGGCGAGAACACCTACCGCTTCTTCTGCTGATCAGTAGTCGGATCCTCCAGCAGCAACTCTTACGAGGGGCAGAGGTCGAGGCCAAGGCTATGCCGCAGGCCGAGGCAGGGGCAGAGCTCAGCCTAGGGCCCGAGTAGCAGCTCCAGTGGCGGAGCCTCAGGTAGAGTTCGACGAGGAGGTTCCTTATTAGACCGTTCCGGCCGGACCAACTCAGCTCCCAGAGGGGTTTATTGCCACCCCGGTGCTTCAGGATGCCTTGGTCCGATTAGTGGGCCTTATAGAGAGTGTGGCCCAGACTGGCACATTCCCCATGGCACCAGCCGTATCTCAGGCTGGAGGAGGAGCCTAGACTCCTGCTACTCACACTCCGGAGCAAATGGCTCCCCAGTTTCAAACTCCAACAGCTCATCCAGTCGGAGTGTTTCAGGCGATTGCTGCAGCACAGCCCGTTGATGGGTCAGCTATGTCCTCTAAGGCTTTGTGGAGGTTGGATAGGTTCACCAAGATCTTTCCAGTTCGTTACGGTGGTGATACTTCAAAGTATCCCTATGAGTATCTTGATAGTTGTCATGGCGTTCTTTGGAACATGGGTATATTGGAGACCAATGGGGTTGACTTTGCTGTTTTTCAGATGACTGGTTCCACCAAGAAATGGTGGAGGGATAATTTATTGACCAGACCAACTGAGTCTCCTGCTCTCACTTGGGACCAGTTCTCACATCTCTTCTTAGAGAAGTTTTTGCCTATCACCTTGAGAGAGGATCGTCGCTATCAGTTCGAGTGTCTCCAGTAGAGCAGCATGACTGTTACTCAGTATGAGACTCGTTTGTGGATTTGGCCCGTCTTTTCTCCCTACAGAGAGAGAGCGGGTGAGGAGGTTTATTGAGGGTCTTGCTCAGCCTATTAGATTGCAGATGGCTAAGGAGACAGGGAGCGAGATTTCTTTCCAAGATGCGGCCAATGTGGCTAGATGAGTCGAGATGGTTCTTGGATAGGGAGGTTAGTGGTCGGGCAAAAGACTTCGTCATTTCGGTGGATTCAATTGTGCCTCATCTGGAGGCGGGGTTACTTATGGTAGAGGCCTTCATCCCAGGCCATTTGATTCAGCACTCCAGGCATCCCATGGTGCCCCAAGTGGTAGTGGCTCTTATATGCCTTATTCTGATAAGCCAGCCTACAGTGCACCACCAGCTCCTATCAGTGCACCTCCTCTTCAGAGTTTTTAGGGTGGTTACTCTGGTCGACAAGGTCAATTTGCTGGCCAGCAGTCTCAGCAGCCGAAATCTTGTTATACTTGTGGTGATCCGAGGCACATTGCTAGATACTTTCCTCGTGCGTTGAGAAGTTCACAGTACCAGAGTTCTTGTGCCATGATTCCGGCACCAGTAGCTGCACCGCCTGCTCAGCCAGCCAGAGGCAGGGGTCAGGCAGTTAGAGGTAGGGGTCAGATAGTTAGAAGTGGAGGTCAGGCCACTAGAGGTGGAAGCCCACCAGTTAGAGGTCATCCCAAAGACATGGTTCAGAGTGGTGGGGCCCATCCCCGATGTTATGTCTTTCCAGCCAGACCTGAGGCTGAGTCATTCGATGTTGTTATCACAGGTGTTGTTTCAGTTTGCAGTAGAGATGCTTCAGTTCTATTTGATCTGGGGTCTACTTACTCCTATGTTTTTTGCTTCATATTTGGTTGTGCCTCGTGATTCTTTGAGCACCCCCGTATATGTGTCCACGCCCGTGGGGGATGCTATTATTGTAGATCGTGTGTATCGTTCGTGTGTGGTCACTATTAGGAGTCTTGAGACCAGTGTAGACCTTTTGATCCTTGATATGGTTGATTTCAATGTTATATTAGGCATAGATTGGTTGTCACCTTATCATGCTATCTTGGATTGTCATGCCAAGACAGTGACATTAGCCTTGCCGGGGTTGCCTCGATTAGAGTGGAGAGGAACTCCCGGTCATTCCTCCAGCAGGGTTATTTCTTATATAAAGGCTCGGCGTATGGTCCGAGAAGGGGTGTTTGGCCTATTTGGCTTATGTTCGTGATTCTAGTGCTAGGGTTCCTTCTGTGGATTTTGTGCCTGTTGTTCGTGAGTTTCCTGAGGTATTTCCTGCAGACATGCCGGGGATGCCACCCGACAAGGATATTGACTTTTGCATTGATTTGGCTCCGGGCACTCAGTCCATTTCTATTCTGCCATACCGGATGGCCCCGCCAAACTTGAAAGAGTTGAAGGAACTATTACAGGATTTTCTTGATAAGGGCTTCATTAGACCTAGTGTCTCGCCCTGGGGTGCACCGGTTTTGTTTGTGAAGAAGAAGGATGGGTCTATGAGGATGTGTATATATTATCGGCAGTTGAACAAAGTCACTATCAAGAACAAGTATCTGTTCCGAGGATTGATGATTTGTTTGATCAACTTCGGGGTGCCAAGGTGTTTCCAAAGATTGATTTGAGATCTGGCTAGCATCAGTTGAGGATTAGGGCATCTGATGTCCCTAAGACAGCTTTTCGGACGCGGTATGGGCACTATAAGTTTCTGGTGATGTCCTTTGGGTTGACCAATGCTCCCGCATCATTTATGCACTTGATGAACCGAGTGTTCAAGCCTTATCTGGATTCCTTTGTGATTGTGTTTATTGATGACATTTTGATATACTCCCGTAGTCGGGAGGAGCATGAGCAGCACCTCAAGATAGTGCTCCAGACTTTGAGGGATAGTCAGTTGTATGCCAAAATTTTGAAGTGCGAGTTTTGGTTGGATTCGGTCGCTTTATTGGGTCACGTCGTATCAGTAGAGGGCATTCAGGTAGATCCTAAGAAGATTGAGGCAGTCAAGAACTAGCCTAGACCTACTTCAGCCCCGGAGATCAGGAGCTTCTTGGGTTTGGCGGTTATTACCGTCGGTTTGTTGAGGGGTATTCATCTATAGAAGCCCCGATGACCAGGTTGACCCAGAAGGGTGCCCCATTCATATGGTCGGATGAGTGTGAGGTGAGCTTTCAGAAGCTCAAGATAGATTTGATTAAAGCACCGGTGTTGGTATTACCATCAGGTTTAGGATCTCACACGGTGTATTGTGATGCCTCCCGTGTTGGGCTCGGAGCGGTATTGATGCAAGAGGGCAGGGTGATTGCATATGCGTCTCGGCAATTGAAGGTTCAAGAGAAGAATTACCATGTTCATGATTTAGAGTTGGCAGCCATTATTCACGCGCTGAAGATTTGGAGGCATTATCTTTATGGCGTGTCGTGTGAGGTTTTCACGGATCATCGCAGTCTTCAGTATTTGTTCAAGAAAAAGGATCTCAATTTGAGGCAGAGGATATGGTTGGAGCTATTGAAAGACTATGATATCATCATATTATATCATTCGAGAAAGGCCAATGTGGTGGCAGATGCATTGAGTAGGAAGGCAGTGAGTTTGGGCAGCCTTGCGTTCATTCCAGTCGGTGAGAGACCGCTGGTTTCAGATATTCAGACTTTGGCCAATCAGTTTGTGAGGTTGGATATTTCAGAGCCAAGCCGTATTCTAGCTTGTACAGCCGCTCGGTCTTCATTTTTTGAGCGTATTAGAGATCGGCAGTATGATGATCCTCACTTGATAGTCCTTAGGGACACAATTCGGCATGGTGGTTCCAAGCAGGTTACCGTTGGAGATGACGACATTTTGAGGATGCAGGGTCGTGTATGTGTGCCTAATGTTGATGGGCTTCATGAGTTGATCCTTGAGGAGGTTCAGAGTTCTCGGTATTCTATTCACCCGGCCGCTGCCAAGATGCACCAGACCTGCGGCAGCATTATTGGTGGAGGAGAATGAAAAAGGATATAGTTGCTTATGTGGCTCGATGCTTCAATTTTCAGCAGGTGAAGTATGAGCATCAGAGACCCGGTAGTTTGCTTCAGCAGATGGAGATTCCTAAGTGGAAGTGGGAGCGTATCACTATGAACTTTGTTGTTGGGCTCCCACGGACTCAGAGGAAGTTCGACACCGTGTGGGTTATTGTGGATAGGCTGACTAAGTCAGCGCACTTCATTCCTGTGGCAGTTACCTATTCCTCGGAGCGGTTGGCAGAGATCTATATTCGGGAGATCATCCGTCTTCACGGTGTGCCCGTGTCTATCATTTCTAATCGAGGTACGCAGTTTACCTCGCACTTTTGGAGGGAAGTACAATGTGAGTTGGGTACGCGGGTTTAGTTGAGCACAACATTTCATCCTCAGACGGACGGGTAGTCTGAGCATACTATTAGATCTTGGAGGATATGCTCTGCGCTTGTGTTATAGATTTTGGAGGATCGTGGGATCAGTTATTTCCCCTTGCAGAGTTTGCCTACAACAACAGCTACCAGTCGAGCATTCAGATGGCTCCCTATGAGGCATTATATGGTAGACGGTGCAGGTCGCCAGTTGGGTGGTTTAATCCAGGGGAGGCTCGGTTGTTGGGTACAGATTTAGTATAGGAGGCCTTGGACAAGGTCAAGATTATCCAGGATCGACTTTGTACATCTCAGTCCAGGAAAAAGAGTTATGCGGACCGTAGAGTTTGTGATGTGGCATTCATGGTCGGGGAGAAAGTATTGCTTCGGGTATCACCCACGAAGGGTGTCATGAGGTTTGGAAAGAAGGGAAAGTTGAGCCTTAGGTATATCGGGCCATTTGAAATCCTCTAGAGAGTGGGGGAGATGGCTTATAGACTTGCGTTGCCTCCAGTGCTATCATCAGTTCATCTAGTATTCCATGTGTCCATGCTCCAGAAGTATCATGGAGACCCGCCCCACGTATTAGATTTCAGCTTTGTCCAGTTGGACAAGGATCTGACATATGAGGAGGAGCCAGTAGCCATTCTAGACCGGCAGGTTTGTTAGTTGAGGTCGAAGAGTTATCCTTCAGTTCGAGTGCAGTGGAGAGGTCAGCCTGTTGAGGCAGCTACTTGGAAGTCCGAGTCGGACATGCGGAGTAGATATCCCCACTTGTTCGCCAGTTCAGGTACTTTTCTATGTTCGTTCAAGCACGAATGTTTGTTTTAGAGGTGGAGATTGTGATGAACCAAGGGGTGATCTTGTGTATTAGGACTCTATTCTGCACTCGTTTGCCCTAAAAATCTTATTTTTACCCTCCTTGATTTGTGTGCGCAGTCCGGGCTTAATTTCGAAAAGCCTTTATGTGGAAAAATTGAAGAAACAATGATTTTTGTCCTTAAAAGGGATTTATAGTTGACTTCGGTCAATGTTTTGAGTAAATAGACTCGGACCCGTATTTGATGGTCCTGGTGGGTCCGTAGTAAAATATGGGACCTGGGTGAATGCTCGGAATTGAATTCCGAGGTCCCTAGCTCGATATAAAGAATTTGCTTAATGTTCAATCTTATTGTTATCAGGCCCGTATTTTGGTTTCGGAGCCCGATACAGGTTCGTTATGATATTTGTACCTTGTCTGAGAAATTTGGTAAGAATCGGAGCTGATTTGACGTGATTCAGACCTTCGGTTGAGAAAATAGTAATTTTAAGGTGTTCTTGAGAATTTCATTGGTTTTGGTGCTAAATCCGTAGTTTTAGGTATAATTTTGGCGATTTGATCGCACGAGCGAGTCTGTATGATGTTTTTAGACTTATGTGCGTGTTTGGTTTGTAGCCCCGAGGGCTCGGGTGAGTTTTGGATAGGCCACGGGTAGTTGGAGACTTAGAAATTCTGGTGTAATTGTTGTTGCTGGTGTGTTGTCGACTTGCGCTTCGCGATCGCAAAGCCACTCACGCGATCGTGAAGGGAAATTGGGCAGGGGGTGGTTTTCCTCTATGCGAACGTGTAGACTAGGTCGCGAACGCGGAGCAAGGGGGTGTTACCTTTCGCGAACGCGACCTGTCTATCACGAACGCGAAGAATATGGGACCTGGGGGAGGGGTCATTCTCTTCTATGTGAATGCGTCCATTTGGTCGCGAACGCGAAGGCCAGAAGGGAAGCTGCCTTACGCGAACGCGTAGATAGACTCGCGAACGCGAAGGCCTTAGGCCGCTGTGCATCGCGATCGCGACAGGTCTTCCGCGAACGCGATGAAGACCTGTCCAGTGTTTTAAAACAGACTTCAAAACGAGAATTGTTCAAAATTTCATACCTCTTTCACTAGAACTCGACCTAGGGCCTTTTGAAGAGGTAATTCAACACCAAATAATAGGTTTGAATTTCTTAACTTGTTTTCTTCAATTTCCATCATCATTCATTGAATTACTAAGCTTAAATCTTGTTCTTTAAGAGTAGAAATTAGGGATTTGGGGGGAATTGGGAATTTTATAATTTTGGGGATTTAGACCTCGATTTGAGGTCGAATTTCGGAACTAATTACATATTCGGGATCGGGGTGAATGGGTAAACGAATTTTGGTCTGAACCTCGAGTTTTGACCAAGTGGCCACCGGGGTTGATTTTTGACTATTTGGGGGGAAATTTGGGAATTCTATAATTGTGCATTGAAATTGATTTCTTTAGCGATAATTGATGGTATTAAGCTAATTATGACTAGATACGAGTGGGTTGGAGGTGAATTCTAGAGGAAAAGTGGTACTTGAGCAGTGAGTGGCCTGTGATCGAGGTAAGTGTCGTGTCTAAATTTGGCTTGAGGGATTAGGTATTGTGTGCTTATTTGCTATGTGTTTTAGTTGTTGAGTACAATGTATAGGTGAGGTGACGAGCACCTATGTGTTGTTATCGAGTCATAGCATGCGAGTGAGTTCTATTCTTGCAATTGTTGTAGCCTTTAATAATGTGGTCCATGCTTAGCATAGCCATTTGTGATGTGGTAACTTCTATGGGGTTTTACTGAGATTGGGTAATTGTTGAATATTGGCTCAAGGTTGAGAATTAGATTATGATATTAAGCATTGATGAAATAATTATTTCTTTGTGATATTTCTATCTATCAGTTATTATTGATTCTTTCATTGGTAAGGAAGAGTGTAAAACACGAAGGGTAATGTCGTGCCATGCATTATTTCATATGGTAAGGAAGAGTGTAAAGCACGAAGGGTGATGCCATGCCATTACTTTATTTCATATTGTGAGGAAGAGTGTAAAGCATGAAGGGTTATGCCGTGCCATTTCTTTATTGTATATAGTGAGGAAGAGTGTAAAGCACGAAGGGTGATGCCTTGCAATTTCTTTTACTGTTTCTACTTGTTTTATCTGTTTAATGCATCTTGATTTATCCGGTTATATCATTATTTCTGATTTCTTATACTGTGAATCCCTCAGCATGTCCCCTCCGAATATTTCATGTCTTATTTCTTTGATTGATATTATTGCTACGTGTATGGTTATATTGTTCAGGTTGTTAGTGGTGTCGTGTCCTAGCCTCGTCACTACTTCGCTGAGGTTAGGCTCGATATTTACCAGTACATGGGGTCGGTTGTACTGATACTGCACTCTGCACTTTCTGTGCATATCCAGGTATCGGTCCGAGCTGATTCTGAGATCCGTAGCTGACTTCAACACATGAGACCCATGGTAGATCTGCCTACGTCCGCAGATTTCCTGGAGTCCCCTCCTATATGATCATTTACTGTTTCGTTCTTTGTTCATAAACAGTTGTATACTTTTCTTTCAGCCAAATACTTGTAGATAATCATAGTAGTCCGTGAGTTGTGACTCCAGATCATGGGTATATATAGCATATGCATGCACGGTGTTGTTATGGATATTTTTTGTTCTTGTTTAGTTTATCATGTGTTGAATCGTAGTAATTTCCGTAAGTTTTAAAGATTTTCATGTTGTAAACCTCTAATGTTGGCTTGCCTAACAAGTGCAGCGTTAGGCGCCATCACGGTCCCGACGGTGAGAAATCGGGTCGTGACAATTATTATACTGTACATTTCCTGCCTCATTTATTATTTACCAGTGGGCCTAACCTGACTTCATCACTACTCGATCGAGGTTAGGCTTGGCACTTACTGAGTAACATGGTGGTGTACTCATGCTACTCTTCTGCACATGTTTTCGTGTGCAGATCCAGGTACATCATTCCAGCCTCGTTATTAGTCGTGCACCTCCTGCTGCTACAGAGACTTCGAGGTACATCTGCCACGTCCGCATACCTAGGAGTCTCCCTCTATCTCTTTGTGTAGTTTTTCTTCTACTACTTTTAAATACTGATGTATAGAACATATAGTAAATTTCTAGAAGCTTGTGACTTATGATGTTCCGGGTCTTGAAAAAATTCTGTATGTATTTATCGAGAGTTGTTATTGTATATGCCGAGCGGCATTTCTATCAATTATTTCATTACTGTTGCTATTAGTGGTTTGCATTTATATTTTCACTTTTTTGTTGTTGTTATTCCTAGGGATGTAAATGGGGCGGGGCAAACTTTGACCCGCTAAGATTTTGACCCACTTTGTCCCGTCCCGTATTTTCCCTGCCCTATCAAGCCCTGCCCCGCCCCGCCCCGCCCCGCCCCATTTAGTTTTATATTTATTTTTTTCTTTTATTTTTCATTTTGCAGTATATTAGTTAATTGTTTTTTTACTTTTTCAACTTATTGAAACATTTAAAATTGACATGTCAATAAGAGTTACAATGTATATTGGTTGAATAAAATATAATTTTTATTAATTTTATATAGTTTATCAATAAATTTCCCTATCATTAATGCTTCAATCCAAGTAAATGGTAAACTGTTTAATTCACTTTTGGGTCTATTTACTTAAAATGTGAAAATCAAGTATTAAATTCCTTCTTATTTGAACTAGGTAATATAACAAATTTGTAAAAGAAATTAATCCTTTCCAAATATTTTCGGTCCAGCAATAGAATTCTAAATAATTAATACCTCCGGCAAGTGCGTTTATAGAGAAGCCAAATAATAGACACTTTCTCAGTTCTCCTTAAGCAAATTCCTAGTTTTATAACTTACATGTCCATCTCTTTCATCTGTGCTCATATAGGATCTTGTGCTGATGAAGGCTGACGAAGTATAATTTATTCTTTTTTTCCTATTCTTAATTATAAATCTAAAACCGGTTAATGATTAAAATCACTTAATTCTATATAAATTGATTATCATAGTAATAAAAAAAATAGAGAAATTCTTTTTGTGAAAAAATATGTCTAATTCTCTAGATATACAATAGTATGTTCATTAACCTTTAACCAAACATTTTTTATGTACAAAATATAAATACATATTCTAATAAATACTATATATATATATATATATATATATATATATATATAAATTATCCCAATATGCATAATTGTTATATTCTTTAATTAAACATCAAATTTTAAAAATACTTTCAAAATGACATTAAATTCATACTTGCACGTAAAGACATTTTTAAAAAAAAATTATTTATAAATGTAGCAAAATGAGAATTCCATGTACCTTTTTTTGTTGACGGTAAGTATGTAAGTTATTCTCCAAGTAAGTTTTATACATGTAATAAAAGTATGTATTATTCAGTTTTTGAATTGGGACTCAAGCTATACAATGGCCCACAATTGGAACTAAAAGCCCACCTGCTACCTGCCCTGTCCTATTGAAATTTTTTAAAAATTAAGTTTTTGCCCCGCCTCGCCCTACCCCAATTGCCATTCCTAGTTATTCCGCAAATGTTAGACTTATCTAGTTGTAAAGACTAGGTGCCATCGCGATCACTCATGGAGGAAAGACTGGATTGTGACAAAAGCGACCGTGCTAACCACGGAATCCAGGAATGCTTAATACTTTCTTCCGGATTAACAGAATTCATTACCCGATTTTCTTTATTTCGCGGACTTTAAAATAGGATTAATTTTTTCGATTTGAGATTTTAAAACAAACTATAATAATTATCCCAAGTGACGATTCTAATTAAGTAAATAATTTCATGTCGAATAGTGTCACTTTAATCGAAAAACTCTTTATTCCTCGTAAAAAGGAAGTGAGGCAATAATGTTACACATTGACTTTATTAGTGGAATCAAGTACAGACGGTGGGGGCAATAGATAAATGGACCCCCTTTAACTTTTAAACCATTTTCCCTATGATAGAAATATAGGGGGACTAGTTTTCTCTTCATTATACAAAATCTCATTTATAACCAGGAATAAATCATCCGGATTAGAAAAAAAACACTCCAAGTGGCTCAAATGGTTACCAGACAACATGTCCACAAAAAGCCACAACAAGATGGCCATAATAATAATCTGACGTGGGAATGACAATGGAGCACATTGAGATTCATCAATAAATGGATAAACGACGAAAAATAACTTCAAATTGAGCTTAACCAAAATTGAGGTGCAACTAATTTTACTTAAATTATTGTATTACAACCCTACAATATTTACAAATCAAACTGTGGTCTTTGAGATAATAACCTTAATTTCAAAAAGACAAGCACAAGATTTTAGTTTAGTAACGTATGCCAAAAGACACAACCCAAGCCACAAATTGCCTAGTGTTATAAATATATATTATATTATGAATATTTATTTAGTACTCTATTATAAATAAGTTTCCTGAAGAAACTTATCCATATGGGACTCCGCTGTAAATATGTTTATCTATTTAGTACTTTGTTGGAAATAAGTCTCCTGAAGAAGCTTATCATTTTGGTACTCCGTAATGGATAAATTTTATCCCCGGTAGAAGATTATCCATATCTGGTGCAGCAGTAGCTTACAAGTAACTTACAAGCAGCTTACACAACAGCTTGCAGTAGCAGCTTACAAGCAACTTACAAGAAGCTTACACAGCAGCTTGCAGTAGCAGCTTACACAACAGCTTCCTTTCTTCTATAAATAGAGGAGATTTCAGTTCATTATGTAAATCAGTTTGATAGTTGAATAATATATCACTCTCTCTATACTTGTCTTTGGTTTATTTACTTTACAGCCCTTATTTTATAACACCTTATCAGCACAAGACTCTGCCGTCTCAAGCAAATACTTTGAAAGTATCAGAGTCCGAAAGTATTTTCATCAAGATGAAAATCACCAATTAACTGTGGGCAACTCGGTAAATAAAGGTGAGTGCTTCTTCTCTCGTGAAGTAATTGGTTAGTCTTTGTTATACATTTCATTTCTCTGAACACCTAAGATGCAATTCTACTGGTATTCTTAAGATAAGTACTACTATTAAATTATGTTCTTTATGTCTTTTGAGCTTGAATATATATGTGTTATCATGTATGTTAATTATTGTTTTTCTAGCCAACTAATGATGCAGATGTCGTTTTACTTGGATGTGGTCTCGTGAAATTGAAAAGAACAATTGATTTTACTTCAGTTGTTATATGGTCACGAGACACACCAATTTTTATGTGGCAAACGATTGCGGTCTACGTATACGTATACAATAGCTATTTTGTGCTTATTATCATCCTAGCTATCTTAATAAAGGGTTACAAAGTGGATAACATTGTTAGATCCACTTAAACTTCAGCAGAGTTTGCAAGAGATATACAATCACCAGAAGTGGTTATGTTTCGTATATCTCATTGTAGCTAAGTTTTGTTAACCACAAGAAGTGGTATATGCCTATGGCCACCAGAAGTGATAATTTAGACTTTCTATGGTTACAATTGAAGATAAGTGTAGACAATAAATTGCGTCGAGAAAATATAATCAAGACTGAAAAATATCGCAACAATCGGAGTATTTAATTTCGAATATTTGAGTGTTACAATCTCTATGAATCCTCTTATTCTTCTTTCGGATAGTAAATAAATTCAAGGGCCTTTAATCTTGATCTTGAATATGTAGTTGTCGCTAGGAACGATGAACTTGAATTCAACTAGCACGAACTTTGATTTGAATTCGTACTCCTTAAACCTTGATTTGTTCTTCGTTCTAGAGCTTGAACTTTATTTCTTGAACTTGAAACTTGTAGAGAAATTTACGGCGTTTGATCACGAGCTCTCTCTTGCTTCTTGTTATAACTTCTGGTCTTTTCTGAGTTATGAAGATCCCTATTTATAGTTGTGGAAGGGAGGAGTTGTGATAATCTCTTTCCGACCAATCAAATTGAAGTGTGACAAGACCGCATTTGATTGGCCAAAACATGTCACTTGCACACGTGGCACAATTTCGTTGGCCCTGTAATTTGACTTGGCATGTCTTGTCATTTTGACACGTGGCATGGTCCTATTGGCTCTTCCGCTTGACTTGGCGTGCCATGTCACTTGACGCGTGGGAATCTCTTTGGGCCTCTAGGAAGATGAAATCTTGGGCCTAATGAATTGGGCTCATCACTTTATCCCAATTAAGTGGACTAGCTCAATGGATTAAGATTTATTTATTTAATCCATATATATTGGTCTTATATAATTAATTCAATTATATTAGCCCGTAGTATTTATTTGGACTAATATATCTTGAAATATAGTCCATATTATTTTATCGATTTATATTCAGTAAAATTTAAATGCTTACAAATGCCCCCTACTTCAAGACTTGTCAAGTATATAAAAAACAATTACTACTCCATTTGATTGACTTCTTACAATTGCTCAATTATTCTCCTCTCATGTACTTGTTCTGTAACTTGAGAAGAATGGAAAACAAATGTGAGCCTTTCAGTGAAATTTCATTTATTTGTGTAAAATATTTTTACAGCTCTACTTTTTTTTAGTAGCCGAATCCTGCACCTGTATCCATATCCAGATCCGCACCCCCGAATCTTAAAATTTAGATTTCGCCAAATTCGATACTCGGATCCTTCTTCGTATCGGATACCCGCACCCGAGTCTGAGCAACTTAGATTAAAATTACATACTTTCAACGGATTTCCAATATTGGATATCTGTCAATTTCCTTAATTTGGTCGTTGAAATTGTCCATCGAAATATCAGTGCTATACTGTCCAATTGGCTATTTATTTCTAGCAGTGAAACTTTAAAAAAAAAGGACTGGTACTCCCAGAAGGTCACCTTGTGTAAAATGGACTACAATGACGATTTGTAGTCCATCCATAATGACGATTTGTAAAATGGACTTTGTAAAGATAAGCCTACAATCCCTAATGAAGATTCCTTTGTATTTCACTTGGACTCTTCATAAATCCTACTAGAATTAAACTGCTTTGATGGATTGGATGATAACTTGTCCATCTCCAAATGGGATTGGAAAACTATGTACCGTCTTTGCCAAACTAAATCTCTCAAGGAGTTCGTCTATTGAAGTCGTCCCACATCGAGGCAAACCTTCCATGCCATCTTTTATAAACCTATATAAATCCATGTGCTGGTAATTATTGAGCATCAATTCGCAGTCTTCGCAAGCCACTTGAGTCTAGTTTTGTAGACTCAAAAGCATTAACGCAAAGATAATTTCTTCTTCTTTTCTTGTGCTTTCTTCCTTTGTTATTATTTTGTAGGTCAAACAAGGAGGATATGTTCTTGTTTAACGAGATAATCCATGCATGATGAAGACCTTTAAAAGCTCGTGGTCAAGATTTTTTTTTTTAAGTTCACAGGGAAAACCTTTAAAAGTTCGCGGCGAAGACCATCACACCGTCTGAGCTAAAGACTTCATTTTTTATTTGAAGTGAAGACTAGTACACCGTCTAAGCTAATGAATCCATCTTGTTTGAAGATTTAACTTTATTTTATCTGAGGCATAGACCATTACACCGTCAGGGCAAAAGATTTATTTTGTCTTAAGCGACGATCATGACACCGTCTAAGCTAATGACTCCATCTTGTTTGAAGATTTAACTTCATTTTTATCTGAAGCATTGCCCATTACACCGTCTGGGCCAAAGATTTATTTTGTCTTAAGCGAAGACCATTACACCGTCTAAGCTAATGACTTCATCTTGTTTGAAGATTTAACTTCATTTTATCTGAGGCATAGACCATTACACTGTCTAAGCCAAAGACTTTGCCTTTTCCATGCTTGGTAGGATTATATTATGAATTTGAGGCCATGAATATCGCATTTCTTAGCTAAATGATAATAAACACTTTTCTCTCTTTTTGCAGTCTAAACATGGTTTACTTCAAAGAGAGAATTTCTTCCTCTAATTCTCAATGCCTTATCATCTCGGACCATAAGGGAAGAAAGGAGAGGACAAGGTTACCAGTTGATAGGTCACTAATCGGCCAGTATAATGCAGCTTCATGGGTACCTTTGAGGGACCCACCTTATTTGGCAGACTGGACGCTTGAATACAATAGTCTTCCTCCCAAGACATGGGTGCTTTGCACCACTACCCATCATGCTTGGAATTTTTTGAGTACCTTACCATGCCTAGGGCGTCGTTGCTACCTCCCTCTCGGAGCCGATGGAAGGCATCAAACAAATGTTCACAAATTTTTTGAGTACCTTACCATGCCTAGGGCGTCGACTGGTGCAGAAAAACAATGAAGTATACTCAGCCTCCTGTAAGGAAAGAAAAGAAGTCTGCTCGTTTGAAATCGACACACAATCCTAAAGGTTTCCTAGAGGAAGCGGTAACTTGGTTGACTGTAGAAGAAGATTTGTTCTATAAGCTAGGAGTAATGGGTGACAAGAAAGACGAAACATACTTGACTGCTTTTCTATCTTGTTGGTTATGTATTTTTGTGCTTCCTTCAAAAGATGGTGACTTCATTCGTCCTGGAACCTTTAAGATTGCGTGTCATCTTGCTTGTAAATGAAGAGTTAGCCTTGCAGTCCTAGTCTTAGCCAGAATATATAAGGGTTTGAATGAGATTTCAATGTGCTCGTTGCTTGATCCAGCTCAAACTTTCTTTCCAGCTCATTATGTGTATAGTTGGTTAGCCCATTACTTTAAGACTCATTTTCCGTATGCAAAGGGGCCAGCTGTTCCTCTCATGGCCGTATGTTCCGTTGAAGGTGCTACTAGGTATTTTGGGAAAGAGGAAGCAAGGAAGCGTATTCAAAACGGAGAAAATATCATTTGGACTTCGACAATGCCCCGCAGATCTGATCTGTACCGCTACTATGACGATGGTAAGGCGGATGAGTTTGAGTTAAATTTCTTTATGAGTATTCACTCGAATTATCTTCCTTTGAGGTACGGAGTCAACTTTATTATTGAACCTTACAGCCCTCATCGATTTAGCCGCCAATTTGTTTGTTATCAAGACACCCCTGGTCACTTGGAGCAAGATTTTTGTGAGGTCTCATTAGAAGAAGGGTTAAGACTTGCACGGATTTGTGTGTTGACTAGATCTAAGTCGAGGGAGCTATTTCCTCCTTTTGGTTCCAATATGAAGAAGTTTACATCGTCTAACTATAGATCTAGGTGGGCAAGGGCGCATGGAAGTCTTCTTGAAGACCACTTACAATTTTTGATGAATACTGTTAAGCCAATCACAAATATCAGTCAAGACCGGATCGAGGATGTCTTAGTGATTGATAGGATTCTTGCTTTACAGTCTCAGGTAGTTGAGATGCGCGCAGGCAATGGACCCATGCTACACAAAGAAGTTCAAAGAGAAGAGATCCATATTCCACTTGACAAAAGTATTATTCCATTTGGTGTAGTCGTTAATGCCTCTAATAAGCGCCTATCCTAAGAGGAGAGTAATAGCAGCAAAGGAGATCAATATTGGAAAAGGAAAAGGCCAAACCCAGGAGGGGTTGTAGAGGTCCAAAGCATTGATAGCCCTTCAAGAACACTAACAGCTCAGAACGAGAAGGTAAAAGAAAACATAAACTTTTCTTTTTTGTTATCCTTGGCCAAATGAATTTGCTAAAGTGTCCTTACATTTATATATTCATTTTGTTTTTCTTAGGCTAACAATGTTAGAGCGTTGCAACAATTAAGGCCACAAGATAGTGGCCAGTCTGTAGCAGGACTGAACCCACATAAATCATCTTCCACAGCTAAGGCAGATCAAGAGGCAACTTCTATTTCTCATGATGAAATTAGGGCAAAGTTGGGTTCTGATTTGCGTGAACGACCAACAATTGCAGCTTCAATTTTTGATGGAAAGACGGTTGTCTTGGATATTCGAAAGGAGTCTATCTTGAAGCTTAGGACTTCGATTCAGCGTAGGCTGAAAGGAAGCACTGCAGACAATGACTCTGAGCTTGAAGAAAATACTAAAGTGATCCTTGAGGCAATGGATGGGGATGATGTGGATATTTCCCCTTTGAGAAGCCAATTAGAGTCCCTTTTTGAGCTTGTTACTTCATATAACAAGACACGGTCGGCTTTATCTGAGAAGGTTGAAGAGACTGCAATATCAGACGTTGAGGTACACCTTAAAAATGTCATGATTGAAGAAGAAGAAAAGGTTAGAGAAATGTCATCTATCCGCCAGTCCCTAGTTATAGTGAAAGAGAAGATAGAGAAGCTCCATGAAAAAGAGGACTTAGAAGCCCTTTTAGAAGTTGCTGAGAAAGAAGTTGAAGAAGCCAAGTTAGGAGCCTCGAGTACTAGAAAGGAGTATGACGCATGTTGCACTTCCTTGTTGACTGCTGATGACTTGGCCGATTTGGAGAAGAAGAAGAAGTACTTGGAAGCTATTCTCAAGGATTTGGCCAACTACAAGTTGTGCTTAGATTAGGCTTTTAGAATTATCTCTCCTTTTATCCTTATGTTAGGTTGACCTAGTGGATATTTATTTCATCTTAAATCAGATTGCTTCTCTTTTGCTTTACATTGCCCGACATTTATCTTGATCGTATAATTTTCAGCTTTTAGTACTCGTAATGAAAGATTCTTATCTTGTCGTGGGAGAGTCCAAATAATGAACCGTTTGATTTCACCACGTTGAAATTTTCAGATTTGTGCAGTCTCACCAAATAATTTATATCTTAGTGTAGAAAAGTCGAAATTATGAACCGTTTAATTCTATGGAAACTAAACTTAAAAATCTAATACATATCCAAAATTCGGAATTAAATACTTTGAGAATCATCCCAGATATTATTTTGAATCTAGCTTTAAATTCTGTCACGTCGACGATTTCAGATTTGCACAACTTCACTAAAATATTTGTATCTTGATGTAGGAATATCTAAATCACAAACCGTTTAATTTCATGGAAACTAGAATTCAAAATCTAATATATATATCCAAAATTCAGAATCGAACACGATGAGAATCATCCCAGATATTATTTTGAAGCTAACTTCGAATTTTGCCACGTCGACAATTTCAGATTTGCACAGCTTCACCAAAATATTTGTATCTTGATGTAGGAATGTCGAAATCATGAACCGTTTGATCCATTGGAAACTTAAATTCCAAATATATAACATATCCAAAATGAAAAACTTAATGCCATAAGGATAGTTTCAAATAATATTTCGAAGTCAACTTTGGTTCCTGATATGCCGACAGTTTCAAATTAGCGCGACTTCACCAAAATCTTTGTATCATGGTGTGGGAGCCTTGAGATTGTAAGACCTTTTTAATTGTAAAAAATTGAAATTTAAGAGCTTCGGTCTCACCAAATATCTTTGGTCCAGGTCTCTCTGAATTTGAAATGTCATGAAGGTAGACCATAATAACTTGAAGGTGTGGCAAACGTGAAGGCATAACGGATCCCCAAACTTCAATGCAAATGCTTGGCATCCCCCTTAAAAGATATTAATAGCATAGTGGCTTGCCCCCTTTAAATCAAATGGGATCCAAAGTTTAATAGAAGCATGGTGTCCCAACTCGATTTTCAAATACTGATTGAATGAATTACATTCCATCGTACTTCATTCGGACAACGATTGGGGGATTATGTATCTTTTGAATTTATGCGACTAAACTCAGAATGAAACTCTAAGTTGCCTACGTACCTCGGTGAAGAGGATCAAGTCATACCGTAGTTCAGAATGGGTAGAATTTTTTTTATTTTTTATTTTTTTATGTCCTAACTTTTGCCTAGGCCGCCTCTTTCGAGGTTTTCAACCTAGCGGACCCCTTCTTTTTTTTTTTGGCCGTACACAGTTTAGACTCATGTAGGCCAGGAGTAACATGCAATTTATGCTTATGCATAAGGAGAATTGCAACTTCAAGGATAATACTTCTTCAAAAACTTGCCATTGATAGGGCCGATTCTCATGCCATCTGCATCAACCAGCTTGTAAGCCCCACTTGAATAAGCTTCTTGCACGACATATGGCCCATCCCATTTTGAAGTGAACTTCCCTACAGGTTTATGGGAAGTGATAATGGGTCTTCTTATGGCAAGGACTTGATCTCCTACTTGAAAGGATCTCGGGCGAACTCTTTTATTGAAGGCACGAGACAATCGAGCTTGATAGCATTCAAGACTTTGTTGGGCCTCCAACCTCTTCTCATCAAGAGCCTCTAACTCTGCTAATCGAAGTCGAGCATTTTCTTCATCAGTGATCCCTTCTTGAATAGTCAGTCGTAATGAAGGTATTTGACGCTCATGTGGCAAGACGGCTTCGACTCCATAAACGAGTGAATATGGAGTTGCTTGTGTTGGAGTGCGGTGAGTCGTCCTATATGCCATAGAGCTTCTTCCATACAGTCATTCCAATCTCGTTTAGATTTGGAGACGACTTTCTTCAGCAGGTTGCATAAAGTTTTGTTGAATGCCTTAGCTAGGCCATTAGCGGCAACATTGTACATCAAAGAGTTATGTTGCTTGAAGCCAAAGAGATCACAAATCTTGTTCATCAACCTATTGTCGAATGGCTTTCCATTATCCGTTATTATGTAACGAGGAATGCCAAATCGATAGATTATGTTTACTCGGATGAAACTTGCAACATTTTCCTTCTTTACCTCCTTAAGAGCAACAACTTCAGCCCATTTTGAGAAGTAGTCAGTTGCAGCCAAGATGTATAAGTGCCCACCAGAAGACTTCGGCAGTGGTCCCACAACATCCAATCCCCAAGC
>ML373008.1:0-26626 GCA_005239525.1 Nicotiana knightiana | reverse complement strand
GACCTGCGTGCGTGGTTGGATTCAGTTACCGGATGATCCGGAATCAAATTGGAATGAAAATTTCAGTTTTGGAAGCTTAAGCGATGGAAGTTGACCGGAGGTTTGTCTTTTGTGTAAACGGCCTCGGAATGAGTTTTGGGTGATGTCAACAGCTTCGTATGGTAATTTTGGACTTAGGCGCGCGTCCGGAATTGGTTTTGGAGGTCCGTAGAGTAATTTGAGGTAATTCGGCGAAAGTTGGAAAATGGAGCAGTTTGGCCACAGTTGACTTTTTGGGTTATCAGGGTCGGAATGCGATTCCGAGAGTTGGAGTAGCTCTGGGATGTCAATTGAGACTTGTTTGAAAAATTCGGCGTCATTCCGGCTTGAATTGATAGGCTTCGGCACAAGTTTTGATATTTGAAGATTTGAAAATTCATAAGTTCGATTCATGGTGTGATTCGTCGTTGTTTGATGTGATTCGAAACCTCGAGCGAGTCCGTGTTAGGTTATATGAATTGTTTGTGTGATTAGACGGGGTCCCGAGGGCCTCAGGTGTGTTTCGGATGGGCTTCGGGTCAATTTTCTTCTATTCTTCACTGCTGATTCTTTCTTCTGGTTTTCTTCTATGCAATCTTATAGGAATAGACGCGATCGCATAGTGTTCTGTGATACGCCCAATTTTTACTCTTCGCGATCACATCATTTCATACGCGATCGCATCCTTATATGCAATCGCATCACTCCACAGGCGATCACATAGCACATTTTTGGTAAGTAAACATTTTCCTTCGATGCGATCGCATCATTCCACACGCGATCGCATAGCACATTTTTTTGTCAGTAAATATTTTTCTTCTATCGATCGCATCAGTCCTTACGCGATCGCATAGCACATTTTAGGCCAGTAATTATTTTTCTCTACGCGGTCGCAATGCTTAAAAATCTGGGAAGATAGATTATATTCCAAAATCGAGGGTTAGGCTATTTTTATCACATTTTGACTTCTAGAGCTCGGTTCTTGGCAATATTTGATGGGTTTTTCACGAAATTTGATTGGGTAAGTGTTCTTCAACTAGAATTAAATATATTCCATGATTTTATCCTTATTTTCATCATTTAATTTGTGTTTTGAGTTGAGAAAATGTTGGTTTTGAAAGAAAATTTCTAAAATGAAAAATCGTGATTTGAGGGATCAAATAGTATCGGAATTTGATAAATTTTATATGGTTGAACTCGTATTGGAATGGATATTTGGATTTTTTAAAATTTGACGGGTTCCGAGGTGCGGCCCGAGGGTCGACTTTTGGGTCGATTTTATATTTTTGTAAAGATTGAAACTTTATTATCCGGAATAGTTCCTTACTAGTTTTATGTGTGGTTTGAAGTTGTTCTAGTTGATTTTGAGCCGTCCGGAAGTCTTTTTGCCCGAGAAGTTCATTTTAGAGTATCGGGTGTCGTCTTCGAGGTAAGTATCTTGCCTAACCTTGTGTGGGAGAACTACCCCTTAGGATTTGAGTCTTCTATGTTGATTGTAGCCCGTGTACGCGAGGTGATGAGTGCGTACTCGGACTTATTTGTAGAAGTTTGGCCTTTTAGGATTCTTAGGTCCTTATATCCCCTGTGTATGAAGTTGTAATTGCTATGACGGAGTTCCTAATTGCTAGTTTCATCTCTTCCTACTTAAATTAGAATTACTTGCTTTTAGATTTTCTTTGTTGTTTACTTGATCTTAATAGACTTGACTGAAGATTTTACCTCTTCTATCATCATGCTATATTTCTTCTTCATAAACTTCCTACTTAACTAAAAATTTGTATTACCTCGCCAAGTAATTGTTTAGCAGTAATTAGAGTATTATATGTTGGTGTCAAGCATGCCCGTGGGTCGTATATTGTGATTGATATGATCGTTCATTAAGCACTACTTAGGCTTAACTTGATGATTATACATGTTGATGGTATTTTCTTTGCAATTTCTATTGCGGATCATTGATTCAAGTTGGGATTTATTTCGTGAAGCTAATTAATTAAGCAAGATTGTTTATAGATGTTTCCCTTGTCGGGATGATATTGTTTCCATTGTTGACTCCCTTGCCGGGACAGTGTGGTTTCTATTATTGTTCATGCTGTCGATGATATTGTTTCCATTGTTGACTCCCTTTCCGGGATAGTATGGTTTCTATTATTGTTCATGCTGTTAATGATATTGTTTCCATTGTTGACTCCCTTTCCGGGACAATATGGTTTCTATTATTGTTTATGTTGTTGAGTCCCTTGTCTGGATGCTATCATTTCATTTGTTTGGGTGATAAAAAGAGTGTAAAGCACGAAGGGCGATGCCGTGCCATTGTCTATATTCATTATCATGTGAGGAAAGAGTATAAAGCACAAAGGTTGATGTCGTGACATATTATTGAAATTAAAAGCACGAAGGTTGATGTCGTGCTATATTATTGAAATTAAAAGCACGAAGGGTGATGTCGTGCCATATTATTGAGAGTAAAAGCACGAAGGGTGATGTCGTGCGTGATATTGTGATTGAGTGCTAATGCACGAAGGGTGATGTCATGCCATATTATTGTGACTTCATGGCACGAAGGGTGTTTCCGTGCAGGTGAGGACGAGGGACATGCATTATGATGTGATATCTGTTTTCCCGTTTATACATTGTGCCTTTACTTCGAGTTGTTATTGTTGTAATTACATATTTGGTGTGACTTATTGTTATTATCCAGTACTTGACTGTTATCTCAATTGTTGTTGCATTGTCCATGTCTTTTACTTGCTTAATTTGCTTAATTTATGTGTTGTATCTGTCGATTCCTATGGGAAGAACGAGAGTAAAATCACGAAGGGTGATGCTGTTCATTGTTCTATCGGAAATTAAGTCTGAAATACATTTATTGGGAAAGTATATTTTAAAAACGTTTATCTTGAAGAAATTACATCTAAAGACTCTCCTTCTGTAAAGTATATATACGTATTCGGAGGAGGTACCTTTCAAAAGAAGTTTCCTATTTTGATTCGAATATATTTAAGCTCTTTAATATAAACTGGTGGGTTAAAGGTTATATTCGAAGGTTTGATTAAATTGTTGGAGTTGTTGGCTAAGGTCAGAGGTGGAGATTATCGCAGTGTTGAGTTATTACTTGTTCTTACTGTATTGTGGGTTTCGATTTTTGGTTGTGTTCCCGTCCATTTTTCTGTGTAATATTATGATATTCCGTCGATTTATTATTGTTTTCCTCCTGCATTGCATTGTTAGGTAGTTAATTATATTGTGTAATCTTTGTACAGATGTCATATTCCGTCATTTTCTATATTTATTCCTATTTATTTTATTAGACCAGTGGGTGTCTTGACTAGTCGCGTCACTACTTCACTGAGGTTAGCCTTGATACTTACTGGGCACCACTGTGGTGTGCTCATGCTATACTTCTGCACATTTTGTGCAGATTCCGGGTTTTGCATAGCCGGCCGATTGGTAGTTAGCAGCGTGGTTGCTGTTGTGGAGACTCAAGGTAAAATCTCTCCAGCGTTTGCGGGCTTCGGAGTCACCGTCTTATTTTTCTTATACACTGTTGTACTTGTCCCAGAACAGTGGTATTTAGGAATTCTAGTGTAAATTCTGTAAAGCTTATGACTTGTACTTACCGGGTTTTGGGAAGATGTGTAAGGTGTAGAGACTTATTTCAAAAAAAAAGAAACACTTAAACGATTCTTGTATTATGATCAATGTCTAATAATGACAGGCTTACCTAGTCCTTAAGACTAGGTGTCGTCACGATACCCAACGGAGGGGAAATTGGTTCGTGACAAGTTGGTATCAGAGCTCTAGGTTCATAGGTGCTACGAGTCATAAGAGAGTTTGGTAGAGTCTTGCGGATCGGTACGGAGACGTTTGTACTTATCTGCGAGAGGCTACGGGACTATTAGGACAATTTCACTTCCTTCATTCCTATCGTGCGAGTTCATTCATCTTAAAGTTTTAAATTACCGTTCCATTCTCTCATTGATGGTGAGGACACGAGATGCGGTTCCTGATAATATTACCCCCGGAGCAGAGGTTGCTAGGGGCAGAAGCAGAGGTCTACAAGAAGCACGTGCCACAGTAAGAGCACCTACCAGAGCAGCCGTTGAAGAGCTGCTAGTAGTTCCAGTGGGAGAACAGGTACCAGAGGCGCCTGTTGTTACGCCCAGACTTCAGGAGACCTGGGCTCAGTTTTGAGCATAACCGGCACATTGACTCAGGGAGGGATTGATTCTGGGTGCACCAACTACTTCACAGATCAGGGGAGGAGTTCAGAATCCCGCTGCCTACATTCTAGAACAGCGAGATCATGTTGGTCAGGTTCCAGTTGTCATGGTAGCACGGCATGTGGTTTCAGTTCAGCTCGTGGGTAGGGCAGCAGCATCTGAGGAAGGACAGCTCAAACTTGAGAGGTACAAGGAATTCCACCCTCCTACTTTCAGTGGATTGGCGATGGATGATTCCAGGGTTTTCTAGAGGAGTGTCACTGCATTCTCCATACTATGGGTATTGCGGAGTCGAGTGGGGTTGCTTTTGTCACGTCTCAGTTAAGAGGAACGGCTTGTCAGTGATGGCGGGCATATGAGTTGGGGTAGCCCGGCCGAGTTAACTTCACTTGCATGGATTCAGGTTTCAGAGATGTTTATGAGGAAGTTTTAACCGCAGTCCCTCTGAGATGCATGGCGTGCAGAGTTTGAGTAGCTGCGCCAAGGCGTTATGTCAGTATTAGAGTATGCCGTCAAATTCAGTGAGTCGGCCAGGTATGCACCTCCCTTGGTTACTTTAGTTAGGAGACGGGTCGGTAGATCTATTGAGGGGCTCAGGCATGGTATTTGGTTCAGCACGACCCGAGAGTTGGAGTCAGATATCTCGTTCCAGCAGGTAGTAGAGATCGCTCACCGGTTAGAGGGCATGTGGGACCGAGAGCGAGAGGACAGACGAGTTCAGGATAGAGAGTAAATGGAGGCCTCGCAGGTCGGAGAGATCTAATGTTCCTTATTAAGGAGGCAGGGTACGGCACGGTAGAGGTTTTGCGGGTCAGTTGGTCCAGTTTGCATTACCATCTTCGCATGGGCTTCAGGTACTCATCGGTCTCAGAGTACTCATATTGCACAGTTTCCACAGCCACGTCGGCAGAGAGGTTGTTTTGAGTCTAGAGATAGTAGTCACATGGTGAGAGGTTATTCCAGGATCCACACAGGTGTGTCACAACATGGTATTCAAGTGAGTAGAGGGCGCCCAAGAGGGGGAGGCCCATCCCATTGATGTGTTTCGTATAGTAGGCTGGAGGTCGTTGTGCCAGATATTATTATACAGGTATGTTTTGATATGTTACATAGGGGCACCATGTGTATTTTATTATAGTCCTTCTAGTCGGGATGAATCCCTTATTTGTTGTTTCATTTATGAGAGAGTTTCATGCTTTGCACTCTATCTTCGTGTTTACTCCTGTTAGGAGATTCTATGAGTGGTAGTACGTGTCTATCGTTATTTTCGTTCATCATTGAGAGTGGTGAAACTATAAGTGAGTCCTTGTTGTCCATCATGGTAAGATTTATGTGATTTTTCCTAAGTATTTTGTTTATGAGTTGTGATTGGGTACTTTATCGAGGTGTGAGTTAAGTGAGTATTATGATTTTTATCAACCGAGATGAGTTAGAGGGAGATTTCAATTAGTATGATATATTTTCGGTATGTGATTTAGAGTTGAGGACGAGGTCCTCGTGAGATTTTGTGATTCGATATCTTTGGATGGGGCTGAGTACCGCGATGGAAATTTTATCAGTATGGGATCCTTATGATTTGTTTATGTGTTTTCATTCTTCCCATGTTATATTTTTATATAGGTCGGTACTGTTAGAGAGTAGTGCCTGTCAGGCTTGTTTGATAGTTCCCCTCATGTGTTTCTCTTTTCATATTCAGTCATTTTCGTTATATGCTTCTTGAGTTTCAACTTGCGGGATGTGTACCTGGAAGTGTTAGTCGTGGCTGGTGATTCGGGTGTCTAATTATGAAGTCTTCGTGTTTATTGCTTCATTATCAGTATTGTGGGGCTTGGAAATAGAATTATTTCAGATGTGAGTCTAATCGCTAGTGCTGGATTGATTTCAGACAGCTATTGTGATCAGAAGTTTTATTATGGGCCTAGGTGGGATGTGCCATATTGTGTGGTCATGCCTGGTGGGTGTAGTCATGAGTTGATGCAGCTGGTTGAGGCTGATGTCAGATATGGATTTAGGCTCGGGTCTTTTGGAAATGAGTAGAAGGTGAGAATTGAGGTATGGGGTTGTTCAGTGGTAATAGAAAGGCTAAATTGCAGTTGTGATGGCGTCATCAGGCTTATGTAGGTTGAGGTGATGTGAGATCACCCGCGGGTGTGTGTTGGAAATGTGCAATCAGTGATTGGATGAGTTCGAGGTGAATCTTGGCACGTTCGAGGATGAACGTTGTTTTAAGAGGGAGAGAATGTAACGACCCGACCAGTCGTTTAGAAAATTTACGCTCCGTTTGGTGGCGCAAGGTCTTGAACAGCTTCATATTGTGTATATTGACCTGCGTGCGTGGTTGGATTCAGTTACCGGATGATCCGGAATCAAATTGGAATGAAAATTTTAGTTTTGGAAGCTTAAGCGATGGAAGTTGACCTGAGGTTTGTCTTTTGTGTAAACGGCCTCGGAATGAGTTTTGGGTGATGTCAACAGCTTCGTATGATGATTTTTGACTTAGGCGCGCGTCCGGAATTGGTTTTGGAGGTCCTTAGAGTAATTTGAGGTAATTCGGCGAAAGTTGGAAAATGGAGCAGTTTGGCCACATTTGACTTTTTGGGTTATCGGGGTCGGAATGCGATTCCGAGAGTTGGAGTAGCTCCGGGATGTCAATTGAGACTTGTTTGAAAATTCGTCGTCATTCCACCTTGAATTGATAGGCTTCGGCACAAGTTTTGATATTTGAAGATTTGAAAATTCATAAGTTCGATTCATGGTGTAATTCGTCGTTTCTTCATTGTTTGATGTGATTCGAGACCTCGAGCGAGTCCGTGTTAGGTTATATTAATTGTTTGTGTGATTAGACGGGGTCCTGGGGGCCTCGGGTGCGTTTCGGATGGGCTTTGGGTCAATTTTCTTTTATTCTTCATTGTTGATTCTGTCTTCTGTTTTTTCTTCTACGCGATCGCATAGGAATGGACGCGATCGCATAGTGTTCTATGATCCGTACAATTTTTACTCTTCGCGATCGCATCATTTCATATGCGATCACATAACACATTTATGGTCAGCAAACATTTTCCTTATATGAGATCGCATCACTCCACACGCGATAGCATAGCACACTTTTTCTCAGTAAACATTTTCCTTCTATGCGATCGCTCGCGGTTAGAGGTCATGTGGGACCGGGAGCGAGAGGACAGACGAGTTCAGGAGAGAGAGTAAAGGGAGGCCTCGTAGGCCAGGAAGATCTATTGGTCCTTATTAAGGAGGCAGGGTACGGCACGGTAGAGGTTTTGTGGGTCAGCTGGTCCAGTTTGCATTACCAGCTTCGCATGAGCTTCAGGTACTCATCAGTCTCAGAGTACTCATATTGCACAGTTTCCACAGCCACGTCGGCAGAGAGGTTGTTTTGAGTATGGAGATAGTAGGCATAGGGTGAGAGGTTATTTCCAGGATCCAGACAGGTATGTCACAGCAGGGTATTCAGGTGAGTAGAGAGCGCCCAAGAGGGGGAGGCCCGGCCCATTGATATGTTTCGTATAGTAGGTTGGAGGCCGTTGTGCCAGATATTATTATATGTATTGTTTGATCTGTTACAGAGGGGAACCATTTGTATTTCATTATAGTTCTGCTAGTCGGGACGAATCCTTTATTTGTTGCTTCATTTATGAGTGAGTTTCATGATTTGCACTCTATCTTCGTGTTTACTCCTATTGGGAGATTCTATGAGAGGTTGCAGGTGTCTATCATTATTTTCATTCATCATTGAGAGTGGTGAGACAAGAAGTGAGTCCTTGTTGTCCATCATGGTAAGCTTTATGTGATTTTTCCTAAGTGTTTTGTTTACGAGTTGTGATTGGGTACTTTATCGAGGTGTGAGTTAAGTGAGCATTATGATTTTTTTCAACCGAGATGAGTTAGTAGGATATTTCAATTGGTATGATATATTTTCAGTATGTGATTTAGATTTGAGGACGAGGTCCTCGTGATTTTATGTGATTTGATATGTTTGGACCGGGCTGAGTACCGCGATGGAAATTTTATCAGTATGGGATCCTTATGATTTGTTTATGTGTTTTCATTCTTCCCTTGTTATATTTTTATGTAGGTCGGTACTGGTAGAGAGTAGTGCATGTCGGGCTTATTTGATAGTTCCTCTTATGTGTTTCTCTTTTCATATTCAGTCATTTTCGTTATATGTTTCTTGAGTTTCAGCTTACGGGATGTGTTCCCGGTAGTGTTAGTTGCGGCTGATGATTCGGGTGTCTAATAATGAGGTCTTCATGTTTATTGCATCATTATCAGTATTATGGGGCTTGGAAACAGAATTATTTCAGATGCGAGTCTAGTCGCCAGTGCTGGATTGATTTCAAACAGCTATTGTGATCAGAAGTTTTATTATGGGCCTATGTGGGATGTGCTATATTGTGTGGTCATGCCTGGTGGGTGTAGTCATGAGTTGATGCAGCTGGTTGAGGCAGATGTCGGATATGGATTTAGACTCAGGTCTTTTGGAAATGAGTAGAAGGTGAGAAATTGAGGTATCGGGATGGTCAGTGGTGATAGGAAGGCTAAATTACAGTTGTGATGCCGTTATCAAGCTTATGTAGGTTGGGGTAACGTGGGATCACCCGCAGGTGTGTGTTGGAAGTGTGATATCAATGATTGGATGAGTCCGAGGTGAATCTTGGCACGTTCGAGGACGAACGTTGTTTTAAGAGGGGGAGAATATAACGACCGGACCGGTCGTTTAGACAATTTACACTCCGTTCGGTGGCGCAAGGTCTTGAACAACTTCACATTGTTTATATTGACCAGTGTGCGTGGTTGGATTCAGTTACCGGATAATCCGGAGTCAAATTGGAATGAAAATTTCAAGTTTGGAAGCTTAAGCGATGGAAGTTGGCCGGAGTTTTGACTTTTGTGTAAACGGCCTCGAAATGAGTTTTGGGTGATGTCAACAGCTTCGTATGGTGATTTTGGACTTAGGCACGCGTCCGGAATTGGTTTTGGAGGTCCGTTAAGTAATTTGAGGTAATTCGGCGAAAGTTGGAAAATGGAGAAGTTTGGCCACTGTTGACTTTTTGGGTTATCGGATTCAGAATGCGATTCCAAGCGTTGGAGTAGCTCCAGGATGTCAATTGGGACTTGTCTACAAAATTCGGCGTCATTCCGGCTTAAATTGATAGGCTTCGACACGAGTTTTGATATTTGAAGATTTGAAAATTCATAAGTTCGATTCATGGTGTGATTCGTTATTTCGTTGCTTTTTTATGTGATTCGAGACCTCGAGCGAGTCCGTGTTAGGTTATATGAATTATTTGTGTGATTATACGGGGTCCCGGGGGCCTCGGGTGTGTTTCGGATGGGCTTCGGGTCAATTATTTTCTTTTCTTCACTGTTGATTCTGTCTTCTGGTCTTTCTTCTGTGTGATCGCATAGGAATAGACGCGATCGCATAGTTTTCTATGATCCGCCCAATTTTTACTCTTCGCAATCGCATCATTTCATACGCGATCGCATAACACATTTTTGGTTAGCAAATATTTTTCGTACATGCGATCGCATCACTCTATATGCAATCGTATAGCACATTTTTGGTCAGTAAATATTTTCCTTCTATGCGATGGCTCGCCGGTCAGAGGGCATGTTTGACCGGGAGCGAGAAGACAGACGAGTTCAGGAAAGAGAGAAAAGGGAGGCCTCGTAGGCCAGCGAGATCTATTGGTCCTTATTAAGGAGGCAGGGTACGGCACGGTAGAGGTTTTGTGGGTCAGCTGGTCCAGTTTGCATTACCAGCTTCACATGGGCTTCAGGTACTCATCGGTCTCAGAGTAATCATATTGCACAGTTTACACAGCCACGTCGGCAGAGAGGTTGTTTTGAGTATGGAGATACTAGTCACAGGGTGAGAGGTTATTCCAGGATCAAGACAGGTGTGTCACAGCAGGGTATTCAGGTGAGTAGAGAGCGCCCAAGAAGGGGAGGCCCGGCCCATTGATGTGTTTCGTATAGTAGGTTGGAGGCTGTTGTGCCAGATATTATTATACAGGTATGTTTTGATCTGTTACATAGGGGCACCATTTGTATTTCATTATAGTTCTGCTAGTCGGGACGAATCCCTTATTTGTTGCTTAGAGTGAGTTTCATGTTTTGCACTTTATCTTCGTGTTTACTCCTGTTGGGAGATATTATGAGTGATAGCACGTGTCTATCATTGTTTTCATTCATCATTGAGAGTGGTGAGACTAGAAGTGAGTCCTTATTGTCCATCATGGTAAGCTTTATGTGATTTTTCCTAAGTATTTTGTTTACGAGCTGTGATTGGGTACTTTATCGAGGTGTGAGTTAAGTGAGTATTATGATATTTATCAACCGAGATGAGTTAGAGGGAGATTTCATTGGTATGATATATTTTCGTTATGTGATTTAGAGTTGAGGACGAGGTCCTCGTGAGATTTTGTGATTTGATATGTTTGGACCAGACTGAGTACCACGATGGAAATTTTATCAGTATGGGATCCTTATGATTTGTTTATGTGTTTTCATTCTTCCCTTGTTATATTTTTATATAGGTCGGTACTATTAGAGAGTAGTGCCTGTCGGGCTTGTTTGATAGTTCCCCCTATGTGTTTCTCTTTTCATATTCAGTCATTTTCATTATATGCTTCTTAAGTTTCAGCTTGCTGGATGTGTGCCCGGTATTGTTAGTTTTGGCTGGTGATTCGGGTGTCTAATAATTAGGTCTTCATGTTTATTGCATCATTATCAGTATTATGGAGCTTAGAAACAGAATTATTTCAGATGTGAGTCTAATCGCCAGTGCTGGATTGATTTCCGACAGCTATTGTGATCAGAAGTTTTATTATGAAACTATGTGGGATGTGCTATATTGTGTGGTCATGCCTGGGGGGTGTAGTCATGAGTTGATGTAGCTAGTTGAGGCTGATGCCGGATATGGATTTAGACTCGGTCTTTTGGAAATGAGTAGAAGGTGAGAAATTGAGGTATGGGGCTGGTCAGTGGTGATAGGAAGGCTAAATTGCATTTGTTATGGCGTCATCAGGCTTATGTAGGTTGGGGTGACGTAGGATCACCCGCGGGTGTGTGTTGGAAGTGCACAATCAGTGATTGGATGAGTTCTAGGTGAATCTTGGCACGTTCGAGTACGAACGTTGTTTTAATAGGGGGAGAATGTAATGACCCGACTGGTCCTTCAGAGAATTTACGCTTCGTTCGATGGTGCAAGATCTTGAACAGATTCACATTGTGTATATTGACCTGCGTGCCCAGTTGGATTCAGTTACCGGATGATCCGGAGTCAAATTGGAATGTAAATTTCAGTTTTGGAAGCTTCAGCGATGAAAGTTGACCAGAGGTTTGACTTTTGTGTAAACGGCCTCGGAATGAGTTTTGGGTGATGTCAACAGCTTCTTCTGGTGATTTTGGACTTAGGCGCGCGTCCGGAATTGGTTTTGTAGGTCCGTAGAGTAATTTGAGGTAATTCGGCGAAAGTTGGAAAATGGAGCGGTTTGGCCACAGTTAACTTTTCGGGTTATCGGGTTCGGAATGCGCCGAGAGTTGGAGTAGCTCCGGGATGTCAATTTGGACTTGTCTGCAAAATTCTGCGCCATTCCGACTTGAATTGATAGGCTTCGGCACGAGTTTTGATATTTGAAGATTTAAAAATTCATAAGTTCGATTTATGGTGTGATTCTTCATTTCGTTGCTGTTTGATGTGATTCGAGTTCGTGCTGGGTTATATGAATTGTTTGTGTGATTAGACGGGGTCCCGGGGGCCTCGGGTGTGTTTTGGATGGGCTTCAGATCAATTTTCTTCTATGCTTCACTGTTGATTCTGTCTTCTAGTTTTTCTTCTATGCGATCGCATAGGAATAGACGCGATCGTATAGTGTTCTGTGATCTGTCCAATTTTTACTCTTCGCGATCGCATCATTCATACACGATCGCATAACATATTTTTGGTCTGCAAACATTTTCCATATATGCGATCGCATCACTCCACACGCGATCGCATAGCACATTTTTGGTCAGTAAATATTTTCCTTATTTGCGATCGCATCATTCCACATGCGATCGCATAGAACATTTTCTGGTTAGTAAATATTTTCCTTCTATGCGATCGCATCAGTCCTTACGCGATCGCTTAGCACATTTTAGACCAGTAATTATTTTCCTCTATGCGATTGCACTTAAACTCTCGCGATCGCAATGCTTAAAATCTGTGCAGACAGATTATATTCCAAAATCGAGGGTTAGGCCATTGTTATCACGTTTTGACTTCTAAAGCTCGATTCTTGGCGATTTTTGATGGATTTTTCACGAAATTAGATTGGGTAAGTGTTCTTCAACTAGAATTAAATATATTTCATGATTTTATCTTTATTTTCATCATTTAATTTGTGTTTTGAGAAAATGTTCGTTTTGAAAGAAAATTTCTAAAATGAAAAATCTTGATTTGAGGGATCAAATGGTATCCGAATTTGATAAATTTTATATGGTTGAACTCGTGTTGGAATGGGTATTCGAATTTTATAAAATTTGACGGGTTCCGAGGTGCGGGCCTAGGGGTCAACTTTTGGGTCGATTTTTATATTTTTGTAAAAATTAAAACTTTATTATCTGGAATAGTTCCTTACAAGTTTTATGTGTGTTTTGAAGTTGTTCTAATTGATTTTAAGCCGTCCGGAAGTCTTTTTGCCCGAGAAGTCCATTTTAGAGTAACAGGTTGTCGTCTTCGAGGTAAGTATCTTGCCTAACCTTGTGTGGGGGAACTACCCCTTAGGATTTGAGTCTTCTATGTTGATTGTAGCCCGTGTACGCGAGGTGACGAGTGCGTACTCAGACTTATTTGTAGAAGGTTGGACTTTTAGGATTCTTAAGTCCTTATATCCCCTGTGTATGAAGTTGTAATTGCTATAACTGAGNGATGATATTGTTTCCATTGTTGACTCCCTTGCCGGGACAGTGTGGTTTCTATTATTGTTCATGCTGTCGATGACATTGTTTCCATTGTTGACTCCCTTGCCAGGACAGTATGGTTTCTATTATTGTTCATGTTGTTGATGATATTGTTTCCATTGTTGACTCCCTTGCCAGGACAGTATGGTTTCTATTATTGTTCATGTTGTTGATGATATTGTTTCCATTGTTGACTCCCTTGCCGGGACTATATGGTTTCTATTATTTTTTATGTTGTTGATTCCCTTGTCTGAATGCTATTATTTCATTTGTTTGGGTGAGAAAGAGTGTAAAGCACAAAGGGTGATGTTGTGCCATTGTCTATATCTATTATCATGTGAGGAAAGAGTGTAAAGCACGAAGGTTGATGCCGTGCCATAGTATTGAAATTAAAAGCAGGAAGGTTGATGACGTGCCATATTATTGAAATTAAAAGTACGAAGGGTGATACCGTATTATATTATTAAGAGTAAAAGCACGAAGAGTGATGTTGTGCGTGATATTGCCCTAATCAACGAAAAAACTCAACTTGGAAAAAATTGTATTATATTTTTTTATTCTACCTAATGCTAGGAGTTTGAAACCAAATTGAATTTTTTTGTTGCTTAGGACAATATTGATTCTTACTCTTGTTCGAAGAGTCTCCCAAAGCAGAAGTTATATGGAATTAAAACTTTTTCTCTGTTACAAGTTTGAATCCTTTCGGTATACAATTAAATACAATTTTTTTCATCTAAAATATGTTCTATATAAAGGCGGTTCTCTTTAACAAGCTCAATATATTGACCACGCCACAAGATTTTAACATCCTAATCTTTTTTTTTTATTAATGGATATCAATTATATCTTTAATATTTTTATTAAATTCTAATTTTTTTCCTTTAATTTTGCATATCATGTATGATGTATTCAGATTTTATGTCGAACTATGTTCTCCTTTTATACCACATGTATTTTAAGTCTTCAATATATATACTTACTTAATATCTTGTTGTTATTTTCTTTGCAGTGAACATCATCATTTATTTTAAGTGAACACCTTCTTGAATTTTGGTAGAAAAGATTCTTTAGCAGAAAGGAAGTGGCTGGTTAATTCACGTGCTTTTTAACTAGAGATTGAATTAATTAGAAATTGCACTGGTCGGCATTGGAGATAAGTAGAATTATTTCTAATTGTAAACAACCTAATGATGGAATTCTTCTTCAATTTAAACTACATGTAATCCTACTGGTCATCTATTATTTTGGAAAAGAATAATTTCACTTTTAAAGGATATTGCCCTAATCAACGAAAAAACTCAACTTGGACAAAATTGTATTATATTTTTTTATTCTACCTAACGCTAGGAGTTTGAAACCAAATTGAATTTTTTTGTTGCTTAGGACAATATTGATTCTTACTCTTGTTCGAAGAGTCTCCCAAAGCAGAAGTTACATGAAATTAGAACTTTTTCTATGTTACAAGTTTGACTCCTTTCGGTATACAATTAAATACAATTTCTTCCATCTAAAATATGTTTCTACATAAAGGCGGCTCTATTTAACAAGCTCAATATATTGATCACGCTACAAGATTATAACAGCCTGACCTTTTTTTCTATTAATGGATATCAATTATATCTTTAATATTTATATTAAATTCTATTTTTTCCCCTTAATTTTGCATATCATGTATGATGTATCCAGATTTTATGTCGAACTATGTTCTCCTTTTATACCATATATATATTTTAAGTCTTCAATATATATACTTACTTAATTTCTTGCTGTTATTTTCTTTGCAGTGAACATCATCATTTATTTTAAGTGAACACCTTCTTGAATTTTGGTAGAAAAGATTCTTTAGCAGAAAGGAAGTGGCTGGTTAAAGTGACAACTTTTTTAACCAATTTATTTTCTCCCTTTCATTTCGATTAACCTGTCATCTATAGTTTCTTATTGTTAACTTATCTTTAATGATTCAATCTAACGGTAGATCAACTCGAAGCTATTCTTTTGCATTCATGAAACTTCAAGTACGATGGAGTTTTAGATTTGCACGAGCAAGTATACTCGTGGATGAAACACGAAAAATTCATGTGCTTTTTAACTAGAGATTGAATTAATTAGAATTGGTGTTGAATTTAGAGATTGTACTGGTCGGCATTGGAGATAAACAGAATTATTTCTTAGTGGTAACAATTTTCTTTTGAATATTTCTATAGTTAAGAATTTATATTTGATTAAATATAACTTTCATAATAATTACTGTAGGATAACGTGAAACACAACAGAAAAAATAATGCCAAAGAAGTATGAATTACTAAATGACTTTCCATCTTTGATTTTTTTGTTACTAATTTATCTTGAGTACATATTATTTTTATGTCTCCGAATTATTAAGGCTTAACTAAATCAAAGAAAATCATGGAATCGGAAAATTAATATTAAGTATTGNTGGTGAGATGCCTGTGCTTGCCATTATTGGTAGTGGTTGATGATTTCCTGCATTTGCCAAAGGGTTATGTCTTGTTGATGAATTAGGTTCAAGACTTGGTCTTGTTGTTCTTGGTTCGGGATTCCCTCTTGCAATGAAAAGGCCATCTCCTCTAATGTTTCCAATAGGAGCATGACATGATTTTGTAGTAATTGTAGGTCTATTGGTGGATGTTGGTGTGGGGGTGGTATATGTTGTGGTCGAATAATCGAAGGTTGGTGCATGAGCGGAAGTATTGGGTGCAATGGTGTCCACTGCTGTGCATGGGTGGGTTGATGCTGGATGATTATGTGAGGTGGGGGAGGTGGTGGTAATGGTTGAAGAAGTTTCCACTTATTCTTATATATATATATATATATATATATATAAGAATAAGTGGAAACTTCTTCAACCATTACCACCACCTCCCCCACCTCACATAATCATCCAGCATCAACCCACCCATGCACAGCAGTGGACACCATTGCACCCAATACTTCCGCTCATGCACCAACCTTCGATTATTCGACCACAACATATACCACCCCCACACCAACATCCACCAATAGACCTACAATTACTACAAAATCATGTCATGCTCCTATTGGAAACATTAGAGGAGATGGCCTTTTCATTGCAAGAGGGAATCCCGAACCAAGAACAACAAGACCAAGTCTTGAACCTAATTCATCAACAAGACATAACCCTTTGGCAAATGCAGGAAATCATCAACCACTACCAATAATGGCAAGCACAGGCATCTCACCACCCTCCTTATTGGAATACACCCCCACAGAACATGGTTATCTCCTCAACAACCAGTGGAGACCCCTTACCCTCCAATTTTGATACCAATGCAACAACATGTGATCGACAATCACAATACCAACTCTCCACCTCCTTCTCCACACCAGGAAAATCATCACCCAGCAGAAGAAGACAACGACTAGCCGGAGACCTTCATGGAATCCATGATACTGAAAGGCTTCCTGACGATCTCCATGTCAGGAAATATAAAAAAAAATACCTCATCTTCATCCCTCCAAATCTTCATAAAACTTCATTGAACATACGCCTAGACTCCTTCTCCTTGAAAGAGATATATGTGATTCTCATGATCCCAAACCCTACAAGACAATTTATTACCAGCAGCTCTTTACAATCCCCCGTACTTGCTAATGCATTTGGAACTTTCACTGGCTCCGGAAGGGAGCATTCCACAAATCATGAAGGTTTAATGAAGATAATGCTCTGGAATTTCCGAGTAGCTCACAATCAAGAACTCCGTCGGAACCTCAGATTTTTGCTCACATGGAATAACCCTTCTATCATATCCCTTACAGAAACAAAAATGGAAGACCACACTGATCTTCTTTTGGATTTTAACTACACTAGCTTAATCCAAGTTGTAGCACAAGGTCAATTAGGTGGAATAGTACTTCTATGGCGTGCCCATGAATTGATTGTTAACCCAGTAGGAGTCACAAGTCAAGAGATACATGCTTCTGTCCAAGTAAATAAATCACCCTCATGGTTACTATCCTTGGTTTATGCTAGTAATAATTTTACTGATAGAAAATTACTATGAAAGAACCTACAAACTGTGCATGACCACTATAACTGTGCATGGCTACTATGTGGCGATTTCAATGAGGTCTCCACCTCTAAGGAGAAACTTAGTGGAGCACCTATTAATATAAAAAAATCCTCCAAATTTAATAACTGCCTTAGTAACATTAAAATGATAGACTTAGGATTCTCAGGCCCAAGATTTACATGGACAAATAAGCCCAAATTTAATCACAAAGAAAATCACCCAAACTCAATTGTTATGAAAAGACTAGACAAGTTCTAACAGTAAATGGCTAGAATTATTTGAAGATTCTCAACTGTTAAACATTTACCACGCACCCACTCCGATCACTGCCCACTAATCCTAAATTTAACTAAATCATTCTCCAAACCACCTTCAAATTCCAAATTCGAAATAATGTGGCTTCAACACCCCCAATTTCATCACATTGTTACCTACACATGGCTAGACGAACATGACTATTCTAAAGGACTAAAAAACTTCACTGACCTAGCCAAGCACTGGAACATACACATATTTAGAAATATCGTTTACAAAAAAAAAAATCTCATTTAAAAGGACTACAAAATATGCAACCAGAAAACAAAAATTCATTCCACTATAATCTTGAGAACCAACTAATTACAGATTCAACAACTTACTACGAATTGAGGAAGAATACTGAAAATTAAAATCTCGCGTCCAATGACTAAATGATGGGGATGCTAATACAACCTATTTTTATCTCTCCACAATAATAAGACATAGACGTAATAAAATCCTAAGCCTCCAAGATTCACTAGGAAACTGGACCTTTGACATCCATATTATCCATGATACAATCCTCAAATACTACTAAACTCTTTTTACCACCAAAATAATACAATGCCAAAATGAATTTATACCAACCTTCTCAAATTCACTCACAAATGATAACACCCAAGCAGTAAGAAGACCCCTAACTATTTTAAAAAACACAAAATCAGTGAACTCCTTCAAACCTCTTAAAACCCCAGACCCGGATGGGCTACACCCTATTTTCTTTCAAAAATTCTGGTCGGAAACAAAGCAAGAAGTAATCCACACCTGTCAAAAAGCATTCCATACATCCACTATTCTACCCGAAATAAATAAGACTAATATCACCTTAATTCTTAAGACAAGTTTCCCAGAATCTATTACTCAATATAGACCAACTGACCTATGAACCACTATATATAAGATCATAACAAAAATTATTGTTAATAGAATTAAACCTTTACTACTCAAATTAATCAATCCAACCCAAAGTAGCTTCATAAAAGGCCGTAGGACAACTGACAATATCATCCTCGTACAAGAAATCATCCACTCCTTTAAAAAACAAGGCAAAAGGGGAACATGATGATAAAAATTGACCTCGAAAAAGCTTTTGACTGTTTAGAATGGTCCGTCATTCGTTTCGCCCTACAACACTTACAGTTTCTGCTACCCTTAATTAACCGCATAATGTCTTGTGTCACATCTTCATCCATATCCATACTCATAAATGGCACACCAACTCCCTTCTTCCAACCTTCTCGAGGTATAAAACAAGGAGACCCCCTATCACCGTATCTATTCATAATATGTATGGAATCATTATCCTGCATTATTGAGCACAACGTAGACATTTGCTGGTGGACCCCAATCCGACTAAATAGAAATGCTCAACCCCCCTCACACCTAATGTTTGCAGATGACCTCATTCTATTAGCGCAAGCAACTACTGCTAACACTACTACAATAATTGAGATATTCCACCAATTGAGTGCAAAATCTGGACAAAGAATCAACTTTTATAAATCAAAAAAAAAAAATTCAGCCAATGTAAACCCATTGCTTAGCCAAATCATATCCATATCCTTAAATATCCCCATTACAACAAACCTTGGCAAATATCTAGGAGTCCCAATCACACACACAACCTAAAACATCAGATTACCAATACATTATTGATCGAGTTACCACAAAGCTATCCGGATGGAGATCCAAATTCCTTACCCTAGCGAAAAGGACAACCCTAATCAAATCAGTGCTAAATTTGATTTCAATATATGCAATGCAAATCAATTTATTACCACCAAAACTAATCCACAAATTAGATCGACTACAACATAATTTCCTATGGGGTTCAACTGACCAAAAACGTAAAATACATGTAATAAACTGGGACAAAATCACCTTTCCAAAATCGGAAAGGGGCTTGGGGATATAAAAAATAATCCAAAAAAATAAAGTCATGCTAACAAGTCTTCTATGGTGTTACACTCATTCCAACAACTCTCTTTGGACAAACATACTATCAGCAAACTATGACCACCCACAAAAGCATACTAATAAATATTTATACTCTCAAAAAATACGTCCTAACGACTCCTACATTTGGAAAAGCATGATAAAAAATATTAAATATTGTCGCTCAGGAACCGGTTGGAATGTAACTAATGGTAAAAACATAAATCTTTGGTCTGACCATTGGATCGCAAATAAATTATCACTTCGACACCTTATTCAAGGACTTATACCTAAACTTAAATTAAATAAACTTGTGGCTTCCCTCTTCTCACACTCAACTTGGGATACCTCTAACCTCTCTTTTCCATTACCCTCACAAATCATATCCCTAATAAAGAACACCCCCATCCTTACAACTCATCAAGGTGATGATACACCCTACTGGTACCATACAAATGATGGTTCATTCTCCACTTTCTCCGCCTACCTATGCATACTACACCAAGATCATCACTGGTTGAAAAAATTCCCTAATAATTAGATTTGGAAACTAACTACACTGCCAAAATAAAATACTTCTTATGGCTACTAACACATGAGAAACTTCCAACCAAAGCACTACTATTCCATAGGAAAATCACTAACAACCCCTATTGCCCAAATTGTAATAATATTTGGGAAGACATACCAAACATTTTTCTATATTGCAAGCCAGCTAACAAGTTGTGGCACCACCTCTAAATAAAAATACCCACAACCAATCTCAGGCACTAGTTACACAAACTATGCACCTCCCACACTCAAATTCGAATAAATCCCAAGAGTACTATACCATCCTTTATCCTAGCACGCATCCTCTTGTGGTAAATCTGGCTAAACCGTAATAGTTTTCATTCCAACAAAAAAATCACTTAATAGACCCCGCCACTATTATCTCACTCGCAACCTAAATAAATTACTTAACAAATATTCCTAGCAATAAAACTAAATATGTGAGGGAAATTACCTCATGGCACAAATCACAACCATCACACTATAACCTCAATATAGATGGGGCCTACGACCCAACAAATCATCATGGAGGAGCAAGGGGAGTTTTTCGTGACTCCACAGGACAATAGATTTATGGTTTTGCAGTGCATATACCACTTACAAATTCCCTACGAGCTAAACTACTGGCGCTTTACCAAGGACTAACCATTGCTATTAATCGAAGCATTCGTCCTCTAATTGTTGAAACAGACTCACAGGTATTACTCCAAATACTTCAAGCTGGTAATCCAAAATACTTACAACTTATAACCTCTTGCAGGTCAATGATCCAGGAACTCAACATCTAACAACTTAGCCATATACTTAGAGAAGGCAAAGGAGTGGCTGATGCACTAGCAAAATTTAGCAAAATGAGGACCCTCGATGTTCCCCTCGATGCCGAGCTCGGGCCTTCGACTCTTATTTCTCATCGAAATGTTCGTAAAATCGGAGGTATACAGGAACTAAATTTGAAGTTCTTAAGTATCTGGAATATATCCTAAAAATGCAGATTAATATAGTTCACAAGTGAATGAGTGCATTCAAATTGCAATAGAGATAAATTAACTGCATCACCAATCTAATAAAAAAATAATTTTGTCATCCTTCTTAAAACTCCTTCTTGCCAGCTCCCGACTTCCGAGTTCCTCGGGCTTCCAGCTCAACTTTATCCAATCATATATGTAGGCTTGTACTTCTTTTAATTGACTATGTCAAGTTTTGCTCCCACAAGAAGTAGAATGACTAGAATTTTACATATACATTAAACGATCGATGAAACGTGTAATCATTTTGACAGTTGATCATAGGCTGAGTCTCCTAGGGTGATAACTCCATAGCAAGGCATCCAAAAAACAAAGTTGGGCACTCTTTAGACATATCTAAAACGTCCACTTGGGGGTAAGTGTACACTTGCGAGATAGCAACTCTATGGTGCAGGTTCAACACTTCCCATTTGCTCTCATTGCATTCATCAAACTGAAGGGAAACCTGAAACCAAGAGGTCGACTTTGATAGAAATTTCCTCAACTTACAATCATGCACAATTTAAATAATGGGAGCAATAAAGAACAAGTTCTGAGTGCCCCAATTGGCTGGACTCTTTTGCAATTTTAAGTTCTGGAATTTGATATCCCATATAAACAAGTGTCACCAAATTTGGAGCATCAATCTCACCCAGAATCTTCGAAATCTTTAGGGATTGACTGTTGCAAACGTTAAACCTTCCCAAACCTCTAGAGACGTGATCCAACAAGGAATAGTAAGCGAAACTTCTTTTCTAGGCGGAATAGGGCTCACCCTCCCTGTTGGATCCACCCGACCCAAATTGGAATAATATTTTATGGTTTTTAAATTGAAAACATATTGGAACAATCCTAACTTTTGGTAGTTGCAGAACTTCATATAAGTCTTTTTGCCGAAGTTTGATAATGTTCATCTTTATGTCTCTACTATAAAAATGAATGTCATCTTAGATCAGTTTAAACTACCATGAATCGACCATTTAAGTAGTCCTTTATGTTCGTGAATCGATTGTAACACTCTAGGAAAATAACGTGCACTCGTGTACTTAATTTATACGTCCATGGCGAATTGCCAGCCGGTGTTATATTATTACTTATCATATTTTAGGTGTTACAGAGTCAACTTCTTTCTTCTAGTTTATAAAGACCAAAATATACAAATTTTAATTTTTATTATTTGTATATCTTTAAATCATTGTGATAAAAGTATTTTAATATCACTTATTTGTTTTTAGTATTATATCACAAGAGTAACAATTATTCTTACTATCCCTGCCTAACTAATTTGAAATAACAATACAGACATTTCATGTTTTTGTGGATCGGAATTTCTCCTTTTATTGACTTATTTAATTAAATCAATATTCATCATTTTTAGGGATTTACATTTCTTTCTTTAACTTTTATTTTATAAACCTTTTTTATTTTATAAACCAGGTATACGGTCAAAATTGGGCATGTTCGATTTCGTAGGCACGAAGAGCTGCCTCGAGAGTAAGCTCGTAATAGATCAGGCTCGAGCTCGATGACAGAGTATGGAACGCCTGAAGATCGAGACCGAGCATGACAGACTTCTAGTAAGGCATAATAACGGAACGGCGAGATATTAGCAACCGACCGAAGATCTCGGCAAAAATCTCGGAACAGATTGAATCAAACGGTTATTGACACCAATCATGGGGTTTATTTTCGTTATTAGAATTTTACCTTATATAGGATTCCTCTGCTATATAAAGAGGACCCCATTCATTTGTAGGATCATCATTTTCACTGATAAAAAATATGCGTTACTCTATTTCTCTAACTGTTCATTACTGTTCACTATTGTTCTTCACTGTTCTTATTATCAAATCTTGAGACCATCTCGAATCGAGGTCGAACGTGCCACTAGTACAATGGTTTGATTTATTTTGTTGTTCAAATTTATTCATTTAGTTCATTATTTATCAATTGGTATTGAATTAGATCATGTATAATTAAAACCACAATATAAGTTTAATTGTTACTCGAATTTTAGGGTAAACAGTTTGGTGTCCACCGTGGCGCTAAGGATAATAGTGATTATTCAGCACTGATTCTTGTAAAACACACTATTTTACGCTTGTTTTTGTCAAAAATTTTGCTTTCAGGGTGAAACATGTCAAACTCACAAAACGCATCCACACACGGTGACAATGGCCTCGGAATTTACGGGGAAAACGATAATGTGATTGCTCCAGGAATCGAGGTGTCATAGGCTGATCTTGGAGGAGTACCACCCATCAACCCAGTCGACATCAGTTCGCATGTTGCTCTGAATGCAGACTTAGGCGCAGATCTCGAGGGGAGTGTACGCAGAGAAGGCCGATCCGATGGCCGAGGTACACAGGGCAGAGGAGACGAAGGATTCAGTCTCCAAGTGATATTTGAAATGCTTCAGGATCAACAAGCCGTCATTGTTGAGTTACAAAATCAGCACAGAGCTCCAAATAGGGTCGAGTCGGAGATTATTCGCCGCACCGAGCCAGTACCGAAAAGATCTAGCGATAACACATCGGGGAGTGATCCTGCTGTAATGAAAATCCTCGAGGAGCTCACCAAGAGAATTGAATCAGGAGAGAAGAAAATCGAAGCCAATGATAAAAAGGTGGAGACTTACAACTCCCGAGTTGACCAGATACAGGGGGCACCACCAATCTTGAAAGGAATGGATACGAAGAAGTTTGTGCAAAAACCCTTCCCTCCGAGTGCGGCTCCGAAGCCCATTCCAAAGAAGTTCTGTATGCCTGACATACCCAAATATAACTGGACCACTGACCCCAATGAGCATGTTACCTCTTACACATGCGCCATTAGGGTAATAATTTGGAGGACAACGAGATCGAATTGGTGTTGTTGAAAAAGTTCAGAGAGACCCTGTCGAAGGGAGCAATGATTTAGTATCACAACCTGCCACCAAATTCCATCGATTCATTCGCGATGTTTGCGAATTCTTTCGTAAAAGCGCACGCCGGAGCTATAAAGGTCGCAACAAGGAAATCAGACCAATTTAAGGTAAGACGACAGGATAATGAGATGCTAAGGGTGTTCGTGTTCTGATTTAAAATGGAGCGCATGGATTTTCCACCGGTCACAGATGATTGGGTCGTTCAAGATTTCACCCAAGGGTTGAATAAATGGAGTTCGATAGCGTCACGTCAATTACATAAATGGACTCGGGAGTGAATGGGTTATCGGATTTTGGTCCGAATCTCGGGTTTGGACCAATCGGTCACGGGGTTGACTTTTGTTGACTTTTTTTCAAAATCACTAAAGATTGAATCTTTTTCACTCGTAGGTAGTTTCTAAAGTCTATTTTGAATTATTTGAACTATATTTGCTAGATTTGGTTGGTTTGGATGCTTGTTCGAAAGTTAAGGCCGTGGTTAGTTGATTGTTTTGATTCGCGGGGTGAGGTAAGTGTTGGGTAACCTTGACTAGAGGGGATTAGGAATTCTTGAGCTATGTGTTATGTGGATTATGTGAGAAAATGGCAAATATGCGAGGTGACGAGTGTACATATGTCGTCGTGATATTTGTTTTCCATGTTTTCATTTATTTCATGATATATCTTGCTTCATGCCTTAATTGTTACATGCCTTATTTGACGTTTATGATATAATTGTTACTTGTCACTTAATTATTCCTTGTCTTAATTTGTCCTTTCCTCCCATGACTCCATGCTTATTTGCTACTTGCCCGTACTTGCTTTACTTGCCTTAATTGTCACATGCTTTAATTGTCCTATTATTTTTGTAATATTTGTTGCATTCTATAATGTGGTTTCATTTGCGTGAGTTGTTTAGTTGTTAGATACCGATAACTTGATAAAGTTGAGACTTCGAGTTCTTAGAGATTCTTTGATTATTGTGAGCATGTGATTTTTCACCTACTAAATTCCCCTACAAAATTCGATAAATAAATTAATTTCATAGATTTTGTTGATTTTCAGTGATTAATTGTGAAAGATTTGTATTTTTTGGCATATACATAATTCATCTTTTTAAATTTGTTCAAAATTGCATCACTATTATCAAAGAATTATAAAGTTATAATTAACTGAATAATAGACGAGTGATGGTTATTTAATGTAATGTAGTTTTAATAACTAATTACTAAAACTAATCATTTTTATTCATTAAATTATAGATTAATTAGGAATATAAAATTGGTCATTTTATTCTTGATTAATCTGTAAATAGATGAAAAGTAAGGTCTAAATTAGTTACTATATTTTTTGGATTAAATTAGATTATAACTTAATTAGATTAATTAGTTTAATTAGTCAAAGAAGTCAAAAATCGGACCTGGGCCAAGAAATACCCAGGCCCAATCCCTATACACTCAACCTACCCAGCCCAATAAATCCCTCAACCCGGCCTTTACCACTTAGTCTAAACGACACCGTTTAATAGGTGTCAATCTCAACGGCTGAGAAGTATCCGATCCATAAACTATAAATATGTCCAAACCACACCCCACCCCCTCATTTCACCAAAGCCTCACACCCCCCTTGTCCTTCTCTCTCTCTCATCTCTCTAAACCTAAACCCTAGCCGCCCCAGAATCCCACCGCCGTCCGGCCATCGGACCTTCTCCAATCACCACCAAAACTTCACCAGACAATCATCATCCTCCCCTCAACCCCGTCCTGTTAGTTTCTTCAAAAACCACCCCAGAAAACCCCAATCTTAGATCTAAGAATCCATAAACCCTAATTCACCCATGCTGACTGACTCAGAAACCTGCGATAGCTTCTACCTACATGGATCGATAGCTCTCTTTGAGGGCTATTGATTCATGTGGGTTGAAGTTATTTTCAATCCGTTGGAATCCGGCAAGGTCCGACGACCTTAAATTTTCCCAGGCCAAGTACTTTTAATGCGTATCTCCTCTCCTCTTTATTTTTTCTATACAAAAATCATGCTAATCACTCTTTTCATTCATGTTTTTATGCTCAATCTGTTAATATCTTCTTTTAACTTTTTCTGTTTCTTCTGAATTTGCATGCGTTGATTAGGTAGCATCCATGTTTAGGTTTTAAGATTTTCTGTTAATCATTAATTAATTAGATTTTCTGCCTATTTCTCGTTAATTACAAATAGTTCATTTAATTGATTCATATTCAGGTTATTCAGATTGTTTGTTTACTGTTTGTCCCCAAGTGATATGGCCCCCTTTTCGATTATTTGCTTCCCTGCTTACCTGAATAGGTTAGATTAGGTTAATCGATTGATTGTCGATTAATTAGGTTAGTACTTGATTCTGAACCAGTGAACGGTCATGAATCAATCAAGGTGACAAAATTTCTAAAAAAAATACTNAACACCTAGTAATGAAATTAACTTAAACCCAGGTAACTAATAAGTATGGTTGGAAACCAACTCTAAGAACCTAATTAACTAATTAAGCTAATGGTCTAACCTAACTTCCTAAAAAGATACTAGACTTCTAATCTTATTAAAGGTTAAGTATAATTTACTAAGTTAAAACTAACCAACACGAGTTAACCTCAATCTCAAAACAGGTCCAAAATCAGTAGAGATTAAGCACCCTAATTAATCAAG
>ML373007.1:1685-44119 GCA_005239525.1 Nicotiana knightiana | reverse complement strand
ACATTGAACAACATCAAAAACACGAATTATGCACGGATTCAAGCCTAAGGAACTTTGAATTTTTTCAAATTCTACAAACGACGTCGAAACATATCAACCCTTGTACAACTGACTCCAAATTTTACACACAAGTAAAAAATGACACTACGACCTACTCCCACTTCTGGAATTCCATTCCGGGCTCGATATGAAAATTTTCACTTCCGACCAAAGTCGCCAAAAATCCAACTTTCACCAATTCAAGCCTAAATCTACTACAGACCTCCAAAACACATTCTGGACGCACTCCTAATTCCAAAATGATCTAACAGATTTAAATGAATCATCAAAATTTAAATCCGAGGTCGATACACACAAGTCGACATCCGTTTCAAAATTAAACTCCCAAATAAGAGACTAAGTATCTCAATTCATTTTAAAAACTCAACACGAACCCTCCCAGCAACCAAAATAGCAGAATAAGATATGGGGAAAGCAGTTAATGGGGATCGGGGCTCTAACTCTCAAAACGACCGGCCGGGTCGTTACATCCTCCCCCTCTTAAAAACAATCGTTCGTCCTCGAACGAGTATAAAAACATACCTGAAGCTGTGAAAAGATGAGGGTAACGGCTGCGCATATCCTAATCGGTCTCCCAAGTTGCCTCCTCGACCGGCTGATCCCTCCACTGGACCTTTACTGAAGCAATGTTCTTTGACCTTAGCTTTCTGACATGTTAGTCCAAAATAGCCACTGGCTCCTCAACATAAGATAAATCCTTGTCCAACTGGACTGAGCTAAAATCCAATACATGAGTCGGATCACGGTGATACTTCCAGAGCATAGAAACATGGAATACCAAATGGACTCCTGCTAGGCTGGGAGGTAAGGCAAGCTTATAAGCAACCTCCCCAACATGCCACAATATCTCAAAAGGACCAATGTACCTCGATCTTAGCTTGCCCTTATTCCCGAACCTCATGACGCCATTCATAGGCGATACCAGGAGCAAGAACCGCTATCCAACCATGCATGCTAAATCGCGAACCTTTCGATCCGCGTAACTCTTCTGTTTGGACTGGGATGTGCGAAGTCTATCCTGAATCACCTTCACCTTATCCAGGCATCCTGGACCAAGTCTGTACCCAAAAATCGGGCCTCGCACGGCTCAAACCAACCCACTAGGGACCGACACTGCCTACCATACAAATCCTCATACGGTGCCATCTAAATGCTGGACTGATAATTGTTATTGTAGTCAAACTCCGCAAGCGGCAAGACTTGGTCCCATGACCCTCCAAACTCCATACATAAGCACGGAGCATATCCTCAAGAATCTGAATCATGCGCTCGGACTGCCCGTCTATCTGAGGGTGAAAGGTTGTGCTCAGCTCCACCTTAGTACCCAACTCCTGCTGTACGGCTCTCCAGAACCGTGATGTGAACTGTGTACCTCTGTCTGAAATGATGGATACTGGGATACCATGAAGGCGGACAATCTCTCTGATATAAATCTCAGCCAATCTCTCTGAAGAGTAAGTAGTCAACATTGGGATAAAATGAGATGACTTGGTCAACCAGTCCACGATCACCCAAATAGCATCGAACTTCCTCAAAGTCCGTGGAAGTCCAACTACAAAGTCCATGGTGATCCGTTCCCACTTCCATTCTGGGATCTCTAACCTCTGAAGCAAGCCACCCGGTCTCTGATGCTCGTACTTGACCTGCTGACAGTTGAGACACTTGGCCACAAACCCAACTATATCTTTCTTCATCCTCCTCCACCAGTAATGTTGTCTCAAATCCTGGTACATCTTCTCGCACCCGGATGGATGGAATATCGCACGCTATGGGCCTCCTCAAGAATCAACTCCCGAAGCCCATCCACATTGGGCACACATATCCGGCCCTGCATCCTGATCACGCATTATCACCAATGGTCACATCACTAGCATCACCTCGCCGAACCCTTTCTTAAAGAACTAGAAGATGGGAATCATCATACTGGCGCTCCCTGATGCGGTCATAAAGAGAAGACCGAGCGACCACACAAGACAATACTCGGCTCGGCTCTGAAATATCCAATCTCGCGAACTGACTGGCTCAGGCCTAAACATCCAATGCTAAGGGCCTCTCTGCTGCCGGAAGATATGCCAAACTCCCCAAACTCTCCGCCCGGCGATCGGGTGGTACAATATAGTGATATCATAGTCTTTAAGTAACTCCAACCACCTCTACTGACGCAAATTAAGGTCCTTTTGCTTGAACAGGTGCTGCAAACTCAGGTGATCAGTGTAGATTTCAAAAGGAACACCGTACAAATAATGACGTCAAATCTTCAAGGCCTGAACAATGGATGCTAACTCGAGATCATGGATAGGATAATTCTTCTCGTGCACCTTCAGTTGTCTGGACGCGTAGGCAATCACCCTACCGTCCTGCATCAATACCGGTCCAAGACTAATCTTCGAGGCATCACAATAGACAGCGTAAGACCCCGAACCTGTAGGCAATACCAAAACTGGGGTTGTAGTCCAAGCTGTCTTGAGATTCTGAAAGCTCTCCTCATGCTCCTCGGTCCACTTGAACGGAGCACCCTTCTGGGTCAGCCTGGTCATAGGTGCTGTAATAGATGAAAATCCCTCTACAAAGTGACGATAGTATCCCACCAAACCAAGGAAACTGTGGATCTCCTTAGCTGATGATGGTCTAGGCCAACTCTGCACTGCCTCCACCTTCTTCGGATCTACCTTGATCCTATCACAAGATACTACATGAACCAAGAATGCCACTGAATCAAGCCATAATTCACACTTCTGAAAATTTTGCATACAATCTCTCCTCTCTCAAAGTCTGAAGCACGATCCTCAGGTGCTGCTCATGATCTTCCCGAGACCGGGAATATACTAGAATGTCGTTAATAAACACAATGATGAAAGAATCAAGATAAGGACGGAACACATTGTGCATCAAATGCATAAAGGCTGATGGGACATTGTTCAGCCCAAATGACACGACAAGAAACTCATAATGACCATATCTGGTCCTGAAAGCAGTATTCGGGATATCAGGCTCCTGAATATTCAACTGATGATAGCTAGAACACAGTCAATCTTGGAAAATACCCTGGCACCCTATAACTGATCAAACAAATCATCAATGCGAGGCAATAAATACCTGTTCTTCACTGTAACCTTGTTCAACTGGCGATAATCAATACACATACGCATATAACTATCCTTTTTCTTCACAAACAAGACAAGAGCAGCCCAAGGTGACACACTAGGCCTAATGAAACCCTTATCATGCAACTCCTGCAACTGTTCCTTCAAATCCGGAGGAGCTATACAGTAAGGAGGAGTAGATATGGGCTGAGTGCCCGACAATAAATTAATGCCAAAATCAATATCTCTGTCGGGCGACATGTCTGGAAGATCAGCTGGAAACACATCGGGGAAATCTCTCACTACTGGGATTGACTCAACTGTAGGGGTATCAATACTGACATCTCTCACATAGGCCAAATACGCATCACGCCCCTTCTCAACCATTTGCTGAGCCTTAAGAAATGAAATGACCCTGTGGGGAGCATACTATAAGGTACCTCTCCACTCTAATAGTGGTAAGCGTGGCATAGCCAACGTCACGCCTTAGCATGACAATAAATAATAGCATAATGGGGCGAAAACCAGTCCATGCCCAAAATAACATCACAATCTACCATTCTGAGCAATAATAAATCGGCTCTGGTCTCAAAACCACTAAGAGCAATCAAACAAGACCGATATATGTGGTCTACAACAAGAGAATGTTCCACAGGAGTAGATACATAAACAGGGGAACTCAAAGAATCCCGATATACCCCCAAATGTGGAGCAAAATAAGAAGACACATATGAATACGTAGAGCCTAGGTCAAATAATACCGATGCATCTCTATGACAGACGGGGACAATACATGTGATGATAGAATCTGAAGCAACTGCCTCTGAACGGGCTGGAAGGGCATAATACCTGGCCTGGCCTCCCCCTCTAGGGCGACCTCGACCTCCCCTACCTTCACCTCGAGCTGCCTGAGTAGGTGGGGCGGCAGCTGGGGCTGGAAGAATGGCCGGAGGACCCGGTGGAGCACGTGGTGGCTGAGAAGTCGGTGGAGGGACACCCCTCATGAATCTGAGACAATCCCTAACCATGTGAAGAGTATCATCACACTCATAACAACCCCTCGGAGAATGCAGTGGCTGAGACTGGCTCGGACGTGACCTGCTGGACTAGCCGTTAATAACACCTCGAGAAAGAGGCACACTAAATACTAGTGGTGCATAATAAGGCTCCTGAGGTCTAGGAGGAACTGGAACACCGCTAGCTGCTAGAAGAGCTGAATGAATAGGGCGACTCACAAAACCTACCATGGCGTGCTGCTGGCGCACGAGCTCCTGAAAAATGACCAGTTTCTCAAGACCTCTTGGCCTCTCTCTCCTCTCTGTCCCGGGCAAACATGCCCTCCACTTCCCTGGCAATACTCACGGCCATACTAATAAGTGATATCCATCTCTAACTCCCTGGCCATACTAGTCCAAATACTGGGGTGGAGCCCCTCAATGAAGCGACAAACCCTCTCTCTGACTGTAGCAACCAAAGCCGGTGCATGTCGAGCCAACTCACTGAAATGGACTGCATAATCCGACACAGTCATAGCGCCATGGCGAAACTGCTCAAACTCTGAGCGCCAAGCATCCCTGAGGCTCTGAGGAACATACTCACGATAAAACATATCTGAGAACTGAGTCCAAGTGAGTGATGTTGCTTCGTCCGGACTACTCAGCTCATAGGCACGCCACCACTGATATGTCTCTCCCCTCAGCTGGAAAGTGGTGAAAGAAACACCACTCGCCTCCACTATGCCCATAGTGTGGAGCATACGATGACACTCCTCAAGAAAATCCTAAGCATCATCTGAAGCTAGTCCGCTGAAAGTGGGTAGGTAGTACTTCTTGTACCTCTCAAGTCTGAGTTGCTCTGCCTCAGAAGCAGCTACCCTGGTCTCATGCTGAACCGGAACCACTGGGGCATAGGAATAAACTTTGGGTCCTGATCCACCCGGACCCTCTGCTCAGGAGTACGAGCTGCGGGAGTCTGTGCCCCTCCCCCGGCCTGAAATGTGGCGGGAGTTATCGGAATCAGCCCAGCCTAAGCCAAAGTGCTGAACATGCTCATGAACTGAGCCAAGGTCTCCTGGAGGGATGGAGCAGCAATAGGAATCTCCGGTGCCGGCCTTCCAGCTGGAGCTGTTGTGGGTTCCTCTGTCACCGCTCACGCCGGTGCTCGGGCTACACCGTGTGGTCGTCCTTTACCCTAACCCCGACCTCTGGCGGCTCTAGCAGGGGGCTCAGGTGCCTGATCGTTAGTCCTTCCGGTACGGGTCCTCACCATATGTGAGAAAGAATAGAATGGAAATTTTAGAATTTTGATGTCAATAACTCGCATGACAAGGAAATCAAGAAGTATGATTGTTCTTAACAGTTCTATAGCCTCCCGAAGATAGGTATGGACGTCTGCAAACCGATCCGCGAGACTCTAATAAATCATCCTGTGACTCACGATGCCTATGAACCTAGAGCTCTGATACCAACTTGTCACGACCCGCTTTTCCCCTCCAAAGGACGTCGTGGCGGCACCTAGTCGCTACGACTAGGTAAGCCTATTAACATTGAAATAATCAGAAAGTAAAGAATAATAAGGACCAACTAAACTTCAAAATTTCTATATAAAGGTAAAAATGCTGCTCTGCATATACAAGTAAACAAGTTTTCCAATTATATGCAACACTTCCCAAAATCCGGAACCATGAGTCACAAGCTCTATGAAAACTATCTATAGTCTACTATACAAGAGTCTAAGAAGTACATGAGGGGAAAACAAATAAAGATAGAGGGGGACTCCGAGGATCTGCTGACGCGTGCAGATATACCTTGAAGTCTTCGGTGACTGCTGTTGCTGGCTAATACTGAGGCGAACGTGAGGTACCTGGATCTGCACACGAAAACATGTGCAAGAAGGGCGTGAGTACACCAAAATGATACCCAGTAAGTGCCAAGCCTAACCTCGATCAAGTAGTGACGAGTTCAGATTAGGGTCCTACCGGTATAAATAGAATAAACGAAAATAATTAGATATATATATATACACTACAGTAAAATAATTACAGAATCTACAGTAAAATAGAATTCAAAGAAATCCCTCAGCTCAGAAAAAAAGGAATAACAACAGGGGGATCTCCCGGGATACCGTACCATAGTCCCAAAGTAAATATGCAGTACAGGGGGATATCCCGGAATACGTCTGTAGTCCCAAAATAAATATGCAGTGCTGGGGGATCTCCTGGAGTACGTTCGTAGTCCCAAAGTAAATATGTAATACAGGGGGATCTACCGGAATACGTCTGTAGTCCCAAAATAAATATGCAGTACTGGGGGATCTCCCGAAATACGTTCGTATTCTCAAAATAAATATGCAGCTCAACCAATGACACAATAGTTATAGCATCGAAATTTACAGTTTAGGCTAAGTGCAACTCAAGAAAAATAGGAATTTCACTAAACATGCTGCACAAATTTCAAGTAGACAATCAAAACACGTAGGCATGCTTTTGTAACCTAAACAAGATAATTACACATACTAGTGTAGTTAAAACAAGGAAAAACAATTTATGACTTAGTGAAAAAATGGATTTTTACAACAATATCCCGTGTACGTACTCGTCACCTCACGTACACGACGCTCATATATCAAACAGTACCAAAATCCTAAGGGGAAGTTCCTCCACACAAGGTTAGGCAAGCCACTTACCTCGAACCACGCTCAAATCAATCCGAAATCACACTCTTGCCACGAGTATCCAACTCCGAATGACCCAAATCTAATCAAATCAATTACATAATGTAAATATAACTACAAGCAACTATTTTTAGCTAATGAATTCGAAGCTAAGACAAGAAAATAGGAAAACGCCCAAAAAGTCTCCCTGGGCCCACGACTCGGAATCGGGTAACAGTTACCAATTTAGAACACTCATTCACTCACGAGATCACTCGTACAAAAATCATCTAAATCTGATGTCTAAAACCCATTCAAAACTCAGAAATTCGATTGGGGAACTTTTCCCCCATTTTCCAAAATTTTCCATCCAAATCCGAAATTAAACGGAGAAAACGACTATAGATTAATGAAATACAACCAAAAACAAGTTAGGAATTGTTACCCTAATTATTTTTTGAAAATCCCTCAAGAAATCGCCTCAATTCGAGCTCTCTAGGTCCAAAAATGGAGAATGAAATCAAATCCCTCGATTGTGCCTTATCACACCTGTGGGCTCTTCTTCGCACCTACGGGCTCTTCTTCGCACCTGCGGAGACCCAATCGCAGGTGCGTAAATCACTTAAGTCCTCAAGTGTCGCTTCTGCGAGAAAATGGCCGCACCTGCGCGCCCTCTCCTGCGGAGCCTCTTCTGCTCCTGCGGTCCTTCACCGCATCTGCAGTTCCTTTCTCGCATTTGCGAGCATCGCAGATGCGGAAATACATCGCACCTGCGATCCCGTCCTGGGCTGCCCAATTCCGTTTCTGCGCTGCAAGTCCCGCTTCTGCGGGCTCGCACCTGCGGTGGCCTCTTCGCAGGTGCGATTACACCAGCACCAGAAAATCTTCAGCAATGGCCTAAGTCTAATTTTCAACTTGTTGAGCATCCGAGACACATTCGAGACTCCCAAGACCTCAACCAAACATACCAACCAATCCTAAAATACCATGCGGACTTAGTCGAGCTTTCAAACCACATTGAACAACATCAAAGATATGAATTATGCACGGATTCAAGCCTAAGGAACTTTGAATTTTCCAAATTCTACAAACGACGTCGAAACATATCAACCTCTGTCCGAATGACTCCAAATTTTACACACAAATAAAAAATGACACTACGAACCTACTCCCACTTCCGGAATTCCATTTCGGGCTCGATATCAAAATTTCCATTGCCGACCAAAATCGCCAAAAATTCAACTTTCGCCAATTCAAGCCTAAATCTACGACGGACCTCCAAAATATATCCTGGACGCGATCCTGTTTCCAAAATCACCTAACGAAGCTAACGGTTCATCAAAATTTAATTCCGGGGTCGATACATACAAGTCGACATCCGATCGACTTTTCCAACTTAAACTCCCAAATAAGAGACTAAGTGTCTCAATTCGTTTTAAAAACTCAACACGAACTCTCCCGAGAACGAAAATAGCAGAATAAGATATGAGGAAAGCAGTTAATGGGGGATCGGGGCTCTAACTCTCAAAACGACCGGCCGGGTCGTTACACTAATTATATTATGTAATAATTCTTACAATATTGGTGCATAGTGTTTACATTCTTTATGAATTTTTATTATATACACTAATAATATAAATATTATATTTACACCGTCAATGAATTAAGATATGATAACATGTTAGTTACTACTACTTTTATTTTTACAGCGAGTTGGCTGTAAAAATCTCATGACACTTTAAAATCACAAGTTTCAATTTTTTTTAAGTTTCATACTGAATCAAATTTGTCACATAAATTTCATTTACACTTAAGAGAGTAACTGTTACATGAACTCTCCATATAGGAAGATCTAAACAGGACAAAAGAAATATAGAATCTCCATATATAGAGCTAATTGGACAGTTGTGAGAAAGAGTTTCGTAGGTTTGAGTGGTCCATATAGTAACCTATCGAGTTGTGAAAAAAATGACTTACTTATCTCTGTATTTCTGAGTTCTGTCTTTGATGTCTTCAATATTTTCCCCCGCAAGCTTAGAAAATGAAGTTACACCCTGCACGAGGGACTCCTTTTCTCTTATTTTACTCATTTTTTGCTACTTTTATACTTATTACCAATACTTTACTATATTACCTAGAACATGTAAATTATACACATCTTGTTTGTCATACTACGTAAAAGATTCTTTTTTTGTTTTTGTTTGTAAGTTTTGTTTAAACAAATCTTTTGGTGTCATGCACATATGGCCTCCTATTGTCAATGTTTGCCAGCTTGTTGCTGAAATCAGAATATGTCAATTTCATTGTCAAGTTACCTATTCATGCCATAACTTAACTTTGAGTGATACATGATTTACTTCATTCTTCTATTGATGATGTCCTTCCTATCCTTATAATAAGTAAAATCTTCGTCTTGCAGATCCTTTTCTCTTTTTACACAAATAGTGTAATCATATGATTTAGGGTATTAAATATCTTTTTTGAAGAAGGTAAAATCCTTAAACCACAAATAGAGGTGGAAATCAGTAACGATGCCAAGAATTTTCCAAGGATATTCAAACCTAAAAGAAGCAAAAAAACTCCGATAAAGTGTGTTCAATTTATGTTACTTTTTCGACAAGGTGTTCAATTGACCACCCTTACAAGAGTAGCTTTGCCCTGGCGGAGCCAGAATTTGAAGTTTATAGGTTCTGAATTTGCTACCAAACACTTAACTCATCGTAGTTATATGTTCTAATACAAATATAAAGTTCAAGCAAAAGCTGTTGGGTTCACCGGAATCCTAATATAATATTCTAACTCCGCCCCTAACCACAAATAATATAGATGAAGCGGCGTAATTACTAGCTTTTAAAGTGAATGGTGTATTATAATATTACATGTTTAACGATGTATAATGCATAAATGTTGTGCATGGTTAAAAGTCAAGTTGGGTAAATTAAGGTGACATTGACACATGAAGAAAGAGAGAGTTTTGGTTTTTGGTCGTGGTCATTTCTGAAACCAATTTAACCACTTATATTTGTAGGGTCATGGCATGCTGTCGATTGGCTCTGCTTTTATGACTTTCTTTGTCTTTTCTTACACACCCTCTTTCTTTTCCCATCCTATATTTATTGTCATCTCTATATCCCATTTTTTCATTCATTCTCATATCTTCCCTTATTTTCCTTTCTTCTATCAAAATAAACCATATATCCATGTTTTAGTTTTCTTCTCCAAACTTTAGAATAGAGTTCCAGTGGCTAAATAGTGTGAAGAAAAAGAAGAAGAATGAGAAGGAGGAAGCCCTTTTTTTTTGAGGGGAATGTTGTCTGGCTCGAGGTCACCAACTTGATCCAATAAGAATTCAATTTATTTCCCTTTTGAGATGTCATTTTCATTAATTCACAAATAGATCAATAGTCTTTTTTTTTATCAACATTCTCTATCAACTGTTAAGAGGGATCATGGATCATGGTTTAGTGTCGTCGGACCAGGCTTCATTCCCCCCAAAATCTTGCTTCCTCCGTACGAACATGAAGGTTTAATCCTTTCTTTCCAATCTTGTCCAGTGCAGATGTTTATATCTGTAAGTATAACTATCTCATCTAAAAAACTTAAATTATTAAATACGTGTAGTCTTATTACTCTTTTTCATAGCCAAAAACATGAAGTCGTTTTCGGTTGGCTGTGAGATTTGAACCAAGAACCACTTGCACCACTTTAATATCATGTTGAATTGTACATAGTCGTTCAATATATGTTATATCTCACCAATCGATACATGTATGGATAAAAATATTTGTAAGAAAATAGGGTTTTTATTCGATATTGTGATTATAGACGAATTTTTAAGCTTTTCCATGCTAAGGTTTTGGTCATCAGAAGATATTCATTAAAGTAGTTGGACAAGAGCAGATTGGTGAAATCATGAGGATTTTGACTCCTATACCACTTTTCCTGCAACGGGGATAAGGGTAATAGTATAATGTTTTCATCATTACCAACCTTAATTTTATATTATATTTTTCTTAAAATATGATGCTACATTTTATTTTTGCTTCTCATTTGTGCTCTTTTATATAGTCTCAAATCACAATTTCTCTATATTTATTTGAGCCAAATCTTATCACTACCCTAATTGTTCTTATGATCGCTTCAAGTATCTGTTATGTCCATCTCTGCTCTTCTTTTTTTATAAGTACTTATTTATTTATTCCTCTTCGATCTCCCACTTTACTTGACTGATTGACGTTTAAAGTATCATCATTACCTTCATGATCATTAATTATATCCATTTTTCTTATTAGGGTTTTTCTCCCAGTGGCCACACGTGGTATATAATTCTTGGGAAAAGTCCATAAGTTTATTATAACACAATAACTACAAATAAAAAAAAAATGTAATAACAAAGAAGCAGACGTATTCTCTTGTCATTACTAGTATAGTACAAATGCTCTTGCTGCTTAATTTTAGTATCATTCTCTTATGTCATATTTGCTTTTCTTGATGATAAACATGGAAATGTATGTAGAAAATCTGCAAACCCTTTTTTGGTTACAAGATTTGGTGACATCATGGATCACAGATTGACATAAAAAGTTTCTTCATAAGAAGAAAAGGTTAAATTATAGTATGTCTTGTTGCTGAAAGAATATATCCATTTTAAGCTTTTGTAAAGCTAGCGTAAGATTTCAATTTCTCTGAAAAAATAGTCAGAGAATAATCTTTCAAAGGACTGTAGACTTTAAAATGATGGAGGAATTTGTGATTGAGAAGCAACCCACACTTATATAAAAGAAGAGGAAAAAAAAGAAGCAACTTGCAGCAGTGTTATATTGTATTACTATACTTAGATTATGAATTAAATTAATTTTCTTGAGATTTTGTTGAGAAACAATGGAGATATACATGGGGATCTATATAATAATTCAGAGAAAATAAAGAGTTAGAAAGTTAAACAAAACAAAAAGCTAAGGTTTCAAAATAAAAAACTTGAGACTTGGGGTTAAGATGTGAAGGAATCTTATCCATCCACCACATCTCGCTAGCAGTTTACCATGGTTTTCCATAGGATTGAGCCAGTATCTTCGTATGATAAATTAAAAATTCTGGCTTCTTCGATTATCAATGCTTTCCTCATAACTATTTATTGTGAGAAACTAGTTTAAGATCTTGAGGAAATATTGTTGTCTTGACGATAAATACAATTAGCAGTGTATTACACACTTAGCAAGACTATACATTTGGTTATAAAAAAGATATATAATTATTCAAGTTGTACATCGGAGATATTCAAAGGCGGACGCAGGATTTAAGCTCTATGGGTTCAACCCTGAAGGTTTTTTGCCATGAACCTATTATACTTTTAAATTATGGGTTCAGACCTACTATTTATTATAATTTTAGTAAGTTTTTACACATAAATTTATGCTATACACCGAAAATATTGAGTTAAGTTGAACTCGGTGTTGCCGCTCTACATCCGCCTTTGGAGATATTGTAGCTACTGTTTACATTTGAGTTCAAACTATTAAGTCTTCTAATCAATCTAATTTGACAACCTTAATTATCTATCCAGCTTTATCATAATCCTAAACATTTTGTGCAGGCTATCATCCATCAACTTCATTTTTGTTTGTTTCTCGCTCCGATTCTATTTTATGTGATGTTGTTTAATTAGACAAATAGTTTAAGATGCAAATTCAACTTATATGTTGTAGTCGTGTAGCAACTGTTGAGCATTGAAGTTTTGAAGATTAATAAAGTATGTCTAAATGTTCAAAGAACCAGGTCTTTAATGTAGCTGCTTAATTGTTCTAAAGAACCAGCTCCTCAGGATAAAAGACTAGCTCCTCATGTTGATAATAGTATGTCTGTACAAGACAATAACTTTATTTCAAAATTACTCAGGTCCGAGTTTGGTGGAAGAAGGCTGCTATGTGTGATAAGAGTTGTTACTCAAGAAGATACTAATAATTCAGTCAGAGACAAATATTCCAAACTTGTGGAATCCTTAGAGCAGTAGGAGTCTTATCAAAGGAGAAACTAACTATGAATAGGACTCCTAGAAGATTTTTCTCAAGTTGAAGCGTTTCAATACGATCTAATTTGGAATTCTGTGATTATCTTTTTAAACATCAACTGAAGAGTCATAAGTCATTTACTCCAGTCGAGTACTTGCATTGTGTTCTTTTTGAGTCAGTCTAGTGAATGTGTTTTAGGAAATTGAGTTGTAAAGTATCATAAATAATTAGTGAGTTGGAGTGAGTGTTTGCTTTACAAGTTAGAGTAACTTGTAAATCAAATAGTCGTAGTGAGAGTACTAGAGAGTATTGAATTACACTCTTGTAATTGATACATTTTTGGCTCATTGTTCTAGTGGAGTTGAAGTTGAAAATCCTACGTAGTAGGTCGTGGTTTTTGTACCTTTTCAGTCGGATGATTTCCCATGTAAAGAATTGCGGTGTTTACTTTACTGCTTATTTACTTCACGTTTAAGGAACGCAGCAAAGAACCAAGCTCTTTAGTAATTCGTACAGGCACCCAAACTAACAATTGATATCAGAGCAGGTTCTCTCATTCACACACGACTAACACCTTGAGAGATCTTGGAAGCAAGAAGAGTGCTCCACCCCGAATTAATGAAGGACAATCAACTACTAGGCCACCCCTGTTCAATGAAAAATATTACCGTTGGTGGAAAGAAAGAATGGAAGACTTCCTAACATCTGAAGAGTATGAAGTATGGACCATAGTGAACCAAGGTCCATTGACTCCTACTTGGGGATGGCAAAATGGTTAAAGGAAAATAGTTAAACACCCATATTGTCCACTTAAAAATGGATTGGATAATGAACTTTTTAAAAACGGGTAAAATAAAGATAAGAACCATATTATCCATTTAGAAAATGGATAACGCAAAGGTAACCAATGAATAACTAATGAGTCTAACTTTTACATTTGTAAAGCCTCAAATTGAGGGTTCCTCAAGTTAGGGAGACTAAGAATTCTGTCAAAAGTGATCATATGCAAGAAGGCATGGATAATATGGTTACCCATGTTATCCGTCGGTTAACTTATTTTTTATTTGTATTAAATATGGGTCGGGTCGAATAATTTATCCGTATTTCATTATCCATTTTCAACCCGAACCATATCCAAACTAACCCGCCCATTTGCCACTCCTACTCCTACTAAATAAAATGCACAAAATAAAACAGTTCCTAAGGACCCCTCTGAATTTGTGGCAACAAATTTCAGAATGATAGAGAAGAATGCAAAGGCAAAGAAAATCCTTATCTACGGACTTGGTCCTGATGAGTACAATAGAATTTCTGTGTGCTCTAATGCAAAGCAGATATGGATGCACTCCAAATTTCTCATGAAGGAACAAACCAAGTGAAGAGATCAAGGATAGAGATATTTATGAGAAACTATGAGCTCTTCTCCATGAAGGATTCTGAGCCCATCCAGGATATGATGACTAGGTTTACTATAATAACTAATAAACTGAAATCACTTGGAAAGGTTTTTACCTCAGAAGAGTTGGTTAGAAAAATTCTAAGAATCCTTCCAGTTTCATGAGAATCAAAAGTCACTGCAATCCAAAAAGCCAAGGAGTTGGACAAAATCTCACTTGATGAGTTGGTTAGAAACTTAAAAACTCATGAAATGAGAAATATAAAAGTTCACAAGGAAGAACCAAAGAGGGATAAGGCCTTGGTTCTTAAGGCGTATGAGGATGATGACTTTGACAATGATGATTCTGATCTAGCAATGTTTGTCAAGTTCAAGAGGTTCATGAAGAACTCCAAAAGTGCATCCAAGATAGAGACCATTAGTAAGCCTAAGCTAATCAACAAAGCTAACTATGATGGGTGCTACAAGTATAGCAAGCTAGATCACATAGTCAAGGACTTTCCAATGTGGGAAATTGAGTGGAGGAAAGAACGAGCTGAAAAATAGAAACACGAGAACATGAGAGAAAAGGGTTCCAACAAAGGAAAAATCCTAGGCAAAAGATTCACTGAAACAATGAAGCAGGCTTTCTTGGCAGCATAGGAGGATAGTGGGAGTGATAAAGATGAAGAAAAGGAGGATGCGGCTATAAGTTTCTATGCTGTAATTGATGAACACCAGGCTGTGGAGACAGAGCCCACAGTGCAACTTGGAATGCACATTAGAAGACCTCCTTTGTTTGATGACACCACTATGATAAATGGAAGCTACGTATGGAAACATTTCTTCAGGCCACTGACTTTGACCTATAGGTAATTGTCAGTCATAGACCAATTCTTCCAACCAAAATAGATAGTGAAGGTAACATGTGTAACAAAAGAGAAAAGGAATACGATGAGGAAAATCGTGAGCTAGTTCAGAAAAATTCTAAAGCAAAGAATCTGCTCTATAGAAGCTTGTCCATAAGCACTCTCTTCAGAGTGTCCTCTTGCATCTCTGCTCATGATATATGGAGGACCTTGGAAGCTGACTTTGGAGATAAATACATCGAAGTGTCCTCTTGCATCTCTGTTGTGCTTAGTTGCTATGGATAGGACAACAACTAAGGGACTGAAGTATATTTGTTGTTTGTGTTCCCATTTTTTGAGATAACACCAGTGCCATAAACATTGCTAAAAATCCATGTCAGCACAAAAGAATCAAGCACATTGTCATTAGACATCACTTTCTCAAAGACAATGTTGAAAAGGGGAATATCTTAATTAACTTTTGTAAACTGAAGATCAAAATGCTAATATTTTTACTAAAGCTCTGAATAGGGATCACTTTGAAAGAAAAAGACTAGAACTAGGTCTAATCAACTATTCCAACTAAGTTGAATCCCAGGGATTGGCTAGAAAAGGCATAATGAGATGTAGATAATTAAGTACAATGTGTTTTATTCAGCTTCGTGCTTGTAATAAGCTCACACGCTTTCTTGGAAATCTGGCTAATAACTGTGTCGTATGATAGTAATATGAAGTGTTGAAGCTTTATTGCAGAAACAAATGAGGAGGCACTAAGGAGTTAGTTCTTCGACTCAGGTACGTGTCATACTTACCGGGACTTAATATCCTAAAATTATTGTTATGCTTAGAATTTTAATTCAGTTGGCATCACTTTCAATCGTCTTCTAGTCAAAGAGTAAGGGGGAATCCTAGTGCAATTAGAGTTCAATTACTCCTGAAATCCTAACAGTCAAAGTGTAACCGTTATAAGAGTCCCGTTAGAACTCAAATTCAGTCACCTTATCTCTTCCAATCAAATTAGGAGTAAAGTCTTTGAAAGACCCTTATGATTAGCTTCTCAGACCTTACTGTTTATCTCAAACCCTAAGTAAGAATCAAGAGAAAATATCAAGAACTAATTCTCCCTTTATCTTCTTCGAGTCTCTTATCTGATCACCATGACTAAAGCCAGTCAAAATACCTCTAAATCCAAATCATCAACCAAGACTGAAGAAAAATCCAAAATCATGAAGCCCAAATCAAAGAAAAGTGCCAAGCCATCAAGTGAACCCACACCCACACATGTTCTTTCTCATTCGATATCCCCCACTGTACCTACATCATCATACCTTGTTCCTACTGCTCTTACCATCCCCACCTACATTGTACCCCCACTTCCAAAACCAACCACCCATGCACCTGAGCCTACTGCGAAAATACCTCTAAGTCAACAAAGCTCAAGGCCACTCCAAGAAAATCTATCAAGAAAGTGTCTGATGCTGCTACACAAGTAGACACAATAGTCAAGGAATCTGTGGTTCAGGGGGAATCAATGCTAGTCATTACTGATCAGGTACAAAATCCTCCTTCGAAATTAGATGTTTTGGTATCCGCTATAGATGTTGCACCCCTAGATACTATCCCACCCACAGGTGAAAAAACACAAGTGGAGAAATTTACTGTAGAAAATGGTGTAGGTAATCTAGGGAGAGAGGTAGATACCACTACTGCGGAGCTTGTGGTTGAGGGGGAAAGAAGTAAAGAACCTGCGCAAAAGGAGGTTTCTGATGATCTTTCATTTAGTTGGATTGAAGATGATGATGATGATGAATGTGAAAAAGAAGAAGAAGCTGTGAACAATCATGAGGAGCATGATGCTCAAAACATAGCCAATGAAGAACAAATGAGTGAGAATGAGGGAGCATCTGGATATGAGAAAGAGAGTGATACAGATGATAAGACAAGTGAACAAGTAAATGATTTTACAAAAGAAGAAAATCATAGTGAAAAAGAGGACAACTCTGAAAGTAAGGGCGAGGATCAAGAAAGATAAGTGAGAGTAAAAGAGATGATGAAGAGAGCGAGGAAGAAAATGAGAATGTGAGTAAGGAATCTGAAGGCTCTATGACCATTGGGAACACTGTCATAGCCCTTTTAGAAGAAACTGGTAAAGAGACAAGGGCTCAAAAACCTAGGTCTCGATTAACACCTTTCACTAGAGATGAAGAATTTAGCAGTGATGAAGATGATTTGCCACTATTTGAGGTAGATAAGAAACCCAGGAAGACTCCTGTGAAAGCTACAAAGTCAGCAGTCCCAACAAAGAAAGGAATGGCCCCTCCTGCCGGGACTTCTCTTACAAGGAGTGAAAGAAAGGTTGTTGGTGGACAAGTCATTAAGGAGTCTAGAAGTGCAAAGAAGCCAAGGAAGAAGGTCTCAATTGTGGAACCTGTTGTTTGAGCTGGATGGAGAAGATGAGTCTGAATCTGCATTGTCGGCTAAATCCTCTACACCAAAGAGAAAGGTCGCCAAAAGTTATAAAATTACTACCCCTTCTGTAACGGCCAGTTGGGGTAAGACAAGAAAGAATGTGCCAACTGCAATTGATCGACTCACAGAGTTCAGGAACAAAAATATGCTAAATGGGAAGATTCTTGCAAACACTGATGAGAGATGGCTCAACTGGTTGAAAAACTTGAGTACGGGGGTGGAAGTACATGTTTGCCAAAGCTTTCCCTCCTGCATGTGTTCCTTCTATAGTGGAGTTCTATGCAAATTTCAACTTTGGTAGGAAGGTAGTCAAGAGCAAGGTAGGGGGATTTGAAATGGAGTTTGATGCTGAGGAGCTGGAATGCTTATGGATATCTCTTCTTTTTGATTTGACAATTACTTGAAGAAAAAGTGGCCAGTCATAGACAATGATGTTGATATTGTCATTATGGTCACAAGGAAGTTTTCTCAAAAGTTTGAAATGGATAGTCCCCAGAAAGTGTACAAGACTGATACTCTTCCACAAGTTGTTGTTTCATTTCGTCAATTCCTACATTTTTCGGAGATATGAGAGAAGGCATGAAGCTACTCTGTTGGACATGGATATAATGTAACTGCTTGACACTAGTAGACCTGTCAATCTCTCCAGCCTGATGATTCAGCATGTGTCAAGAGCGACAGACACCTCCAAACCTAGGCATGTTATGCCTTATGGTTTCATGTTGACTGAGTTGTTTGACAAGCTCAACATTACCTTACCCGAGCTTAAGTGTGGAAACCAAAATGACATTTTGGATGTTGTTACCCTCAAGCAGTGTGGGTATGAGTAGATCAAGGCTAGAGGACCCACATGATCTGCTATTCTACCTGGGAGCAGTAGGGCGGTAGAGCTCAATAAGAGGTTGGAGTTGTTTGTTGAAGAGAATGCAAAGCTTCGTGAAAGCAATGATGAGCTGAGAAATGAAAAAAGGCAACTTAGGGAAGATCTCAGAAGAGATAGGGAAGCTCATGCCCAACAAATTGTCACCCTTGTGAAAGCATTGACCCCTCTATTTATCACCCATGAACTTGTTCCTTCCCAGTGTCTTTAGTTTTCTTTGCTATTCCAGTGATGCCTTATCTTTTTTTTTCTTTTATCTTAGTTTGAGTAGTTTTCAGTATGCTTAGTTTATTTTATTCTAATGGTTACACGAGGCCCTGGGCTTCTTTTGGCACTTCTTACTGTCTTCTCTTGTTCTATGGAGTTGAAGTTGAAAATCCTACGTAGTAGGTCGTGGTTTTTGAACCTTTCAGCCAGATGATTTTCCACGTAAAAAATCGCGGGTGTTTACTTTACTACTTATTTACTTCACGTTTAAGGAGCGCGACAAGGAACCAAGTTCTTTAGTAATTCGTACATGCACTTAAACTAACAACAACACTTGAAGAACAAATTAAAGTAATTATTACAGTTGAAATGTTAGTCGTCGAAAGAAAATACATTATATCAAATTTAAATTTTGAACTTTCGATAAAATTTGAACGTTATATTATATAAAATTTTGCCTAACATGTCTAAACAATTCAGACGAAAATAGTATCATATAAAATAGTAGGGAGGACGTTTTATCTTTGATGTTGTGATGCTTGAGGAAATTTCATCTTCTTGTGATGCGTCCAAGAGCAGCTTAAGGTTATTTGACTAAATTATCGTTTCTCAGCTCATCGTTATTTAAGGTTATTAAATCGTAAGAAATTAATAGCTTCAATCGTAACAATTATTTGACTAAATTATCGTTTCTCTCTCCTCAAAATGAATAATTCTAATTGTGTAGAAGCTTCCTAAAAAATTGTATTGATCATTTACTAGAAAAATGGTCAATTTGAAACAAATAATTATTGTCTTCTTACTTTCTAAAAAGTGACTTATTCGAGACCAAGTTTGTTTGGCTAAAACGATATATAAAATTTGCCGAAAGTAGAATATAACTATGAAGTTTAATGGGCCTTACGCAACCGGAATTCTCCGTGGGGTATTATCACTTTTAACCTACACAAAAAATTATTTATATTTTGAAGCCAAAAAATACAAAAAATATATATTTTTTCGACTATTATTTTAAGACTGACTATATAGTGTCATTTTCCCACTCTTGATTTAATGTATGGCCCTTCAGTAAGATGACGACACTATATGGCCCTTCTAAATTCTTATTAGCCCATATTTTAAACATTGACCCGAAATGTTCCCAAGCCCAAAAGTATTACAATTTGGTAACCCACCTTTAAATGGTCTTTTTTTAAGACATTTATTCGTTAGTGTAGCTCACCATAAATGGGGGCATCTGCATCTGTAATCGCTTTTTGTGTCACGTTTTAATTTATATTCATTTTGTAAAAAAAATTGCAAGTGTACCCATTTTTTCGCATAACTTTAGCATACGGGGCTGAAGTAGCAAAGACAATCACGCAAAACTTCAGCATTCTAGTAGGCGGGCCTGAAGTAGCTTGCGAACTTCAGTTCTAGAGCTGAAGTTTTTATCTTTGTAACTGAGGAACTAACTTCAGCTCTAACTGGGGAACTTCAGCTCTAGAGCTGAAGTTCCTGTCTTTGTAACTGGGGAACTTTAGCCCTGTGCTGCTGAAATTTTATTTTTGTAATTGGGAACTTCAGCTCTAGAGCTGAAGTTTTTGTCTTTCTAACTGGGGAACTTCAGCTCTAGAGCTGAAGTTCCCCAGTTAGAAAGACAAAAACTTCAGCTCTAGAGCTGAAGTTTTTGTCTTTCTAACTGGGGAACTTCAGCTCTAGAGCTGAAGTTTTTGTTTTGTACCTCGGGAACTTCAGCANTGCTCCAAAGTCGGCTAAGAGGGAAATTTTAAGGTCTTATCAACTTAGTTATTTCACCCATCTTTCAGACCAAGAAAACCAAATTGAACCCCTGCAACTCCTCCCCAAAAATCCCACACAAACCCTAGGTTATTTCTGGTGTTATTATATGATTCTAGTGGCGAAAAGCCCGGACAACTTGCTAGTTTCTTCTTCTCCTTCATGTTGCTGAGTTGGGGGACTAATTTTGGATGAATAAGGGCTAGGTTTCGTGGCTTCTACTCTGTCCAGGGTAAATTTATGCTTCTCGNAGTTTTTGTTTTGTAACTCGGGAACTTCAGCTCTAGAGCTGAAGTTTTTGTCTTTATAACTGGGAAACTTCAGCTCTGAGCTGAAGTTTTTGTCTTTGTAACTGGGGAACTTCAGCTCTAGAGCTGAAGTTTTTTTTTTGTAACTCGCGAACTTCAGCTCTACAACTGAAGTTTTTGTCTTTATAACTGGGGAAGTTTGTAACTGGGAAACTTCAGCTCTAAAGCTGAAGTTTTGTCTTTGTAACTGGGGAACTTCAGCACCGTATGTTGATGTTTTGTCTTTGTAACTGGAGAACTTCAACTTAATTGGCGAACTTCAGCTCAACGAGGAAAATGGGGCTGGAGTTATTTAAAAAGTGGGTACAAATTAAAAGTTTTTAAAAAAGCGGGTATAGGTTAAATGGGGGCGACCAAATAGGGTGCCCCGCGCAATTTTTACCCATAAATGGCCAGTTAAGACACTGATCCGCTAGCATTAGTTTTTGGGAGTTTTATTGCTTTACCACAAAAACTAAACTAATTATCCTTGCCTATCCATTAAGTTTTCTACCCACCAAACTAATTACGCTTCCTGCCTATTACAGTTTTTGTAGGTAACTGTTTTTTTTCTTCTCATTTTCTTTTTTATTTCTCTGTTTTTTCTTTCTTTTATTATTTTTTTTTCAAAATCATATTATTTTTATTTTCTTTATTTACCATAATCTGGTTTTATACCATTTCGCTCGTTTCTTTTCTTTTTTATTTTATTTTTCTGTCCTTTTGTTTATTTTTTTTAATTTCGTGTTCCTTTTCTAATTTCATTGAACTTTTTTTATATTTTATATTTTTTTCCCATATTACTATTTTATATCTTGGGGCAACTACTTCTTATACAATAAATAATATTTTCACTGGACAAGAGTGAGTTGCTTAAGTGGTGAGCACCCTTCTCTTCTAACCAATAGGTTGTGAGTTCAAGTCACCCCAAGAGCAAGGCGGGAAGCTCTTGGAGGGATAGAAAAAAAAAGAATATTATTTTCATAGAACTCCATCAAAAATTTATTTATTTGCAAGGACCTAGTTGGAATTTTTTTTTTAAAATAACTTATTTATTACGGTATACCGTTATATTTTATTGTATACTATTACAGTATAATGTTATTATAACTATGACTGTAGCTTTGCACAATAACACCTAGATAATTCAACAAATCACATTCGAAGTATACTATTATGATATGTTGTATACTATTATAGTATACTGTAATAATATGCAAGATACTGTTACAATATATTGCATATTATTACAGTACAACGTAACAGTATATTGTATACTATTATAGTACATTGTTGCAGTATAACTATATGCTCATATAGTATATTATATGCCGTAGCAGTATATTGTTAGGTAATTGTGCCTTCTTCCATTATTACAATATACCATTGCAGTATATTGTAAACTATAATAGTATACTGTTATAGTATAGCTATATACTCCTATGGCATATTGTATACCATAGTGGTATACTGTTGGCTAGTTGTGTTCTTCTTCGATTTTTAGTTGAAAATTTCGATCTCAATCACCTCAAATCATCTCCAAATGCTATCAAATTTTAGTATGAACTTTCAGAAGGTACTATAAGCAATATTTAATAGCACCACTTTGAATCAAACAAGAAATCTTCAAAATAAAAATTTTAAATTCAAGTGCTTCAAGCCAAACAATGGTGATTATTCAAATATACATAAAAATCCAGACCCGGAAAGCTTACATTAAGGAACTATAATCAATATTTTATAACACCCACGTTGAATCAAATAAAGTTTGTCTTTTAAAGATTATATAGAAAATTCAATTAAAAATGGGTAAATTCATGGATTTGTTTTGGATTTTAATCATCCACTAAAAAGACTAAGCAATGGGTTTTTTTTGAAAGGGGAAAAGAACATTTGGGGTGTGGAACTCTGCTTGTTTAGAGAAATTGAAAAGGAAAAGGGAATTCGGTAGGCAGGTAAATAGTTTAGACCGTAGAGGTAGAAAAAGTAAATCCTTTGGGCTTGGGTATTAAAGGGTAAATATTTTGGACTTAATGGGTATAAAGTGAGATTTTTCTTTTATTTTTATATTGTCAACCCAACCCACTAGTTATATTGTCCGCTCTGGGCCTAGACATTCACGGGTTTAAAACGCGTCACTAGGGTCTAAAACTTGTGAACTTATATACCCAGCATCTCTCTTGTGTTTTTTCCACGGGACTCCGCCTAAAGTCTGGGGTGTTACATACACTCCTTTTATAGACTAAGCGTCCTCGCTGAGGTTTTTGCCCCACCGCATGAGATTTTCCTAGACTCAACACCGAGGTTTCCGCCGCCTAATCGAAATTTTCTTAAACTCTGTTGAACTCTGACCCACCATCGGCAAGGCTGACACAAAAGTGGCGCTTATACCATATTTGTTTCATCAAGAGCGAGGAATTAATTACCCAAATTTTCTACTCTTTAGCTCACTAAAAATGTGGCAGCCATAAGATAATGGGCTTAGCCTACTCCTATTTATTTAATAGATAACCAAGGTCAAATATATAAGTATAGTTAAAAAAACTTAGCTACTAACCACTTATTTAGTACCATATCTCATACAGTAACAAAATTTCCTTCCACAACTTAATATTTGGCCCCAATATCTACAAATTATATTAGTTCTCCAATTTTCTAATTAATAAGTGTATAAAATATTTCGGATTATTACATTCTTCCCCACTTACACAAGTGTTCGCCCTCGAACGAGTTAGAAAGTGTACCTGACATCTTAAACAGCTGGGGGTACTTGTTCTGCATGTCTACTTCGGACTCCCACGTAGCTTCCTCCGTTGGATAATTGCGCCATAATGTTTTTACTGAAACAACCTTTTTCGACCTCAATCGCCGCACTTGCCTTTTCAGTCACGCTTTTCCCCATGTATTCCAGTAATTGCTCAAAATGATAAAAACCCCATAATATATCCTAGAGAAGACAACAGAGAGAGGTCGGGCGACCTGCAAAGCCCAAATACAAATTACCATGAGGCTCGGTTGTTACTCGGCTAACTGGCAATTGGTCTCACAAAAAAGACAACTATTTTAGAAGATAGAAATTGATCTTCTTCCGTTGTAATTCACTTTGTGGGACCATCACATGTTACATGATTATGGTTCATTAAGTCGTACCAATGGGCCTACAAAATTTTAGACGATTCGGAACCCTTCACTTGAATTCATGAAGATGACGTGGACATTAGGACATGAAAAACTGAAAATCATATTGAATTCCTGTTTTATAGCCCTAAAACGCCAAAAATGAGGAACATCAAGGCAAAACAATGACTATTGTTCATTAGGTTGTTGCTGATGGGTACACAAAAATTTAGGCAATTCGATATCCGTCACCCGAATTCATGAAAATGGTATGGTTATTAGCATACGAAAAAATTGGAAATCATCATGTATTCTATTTTTATAGCCCTAAATTACCAAAAAATAAGGAATAGGAAACAATGACTATTATTTATTAGGTCGTTTTCTGATGGGCCCACAATGTTTTAGACTAATCAGAGCCTGTTGTCCGAATTCATGAAGATGACACGAAAAATTGAAAATTATCCCGAATTCCTATTTTATGGCCATAAATGCAAAAGATGAGAAACAATTATTCGAAGCAATGAAGATTGTTCATTAAGTTTTTATGATGAGCCTACAAAATTTTAAACGATTCGGAGCCCGTCGCCTGAATTTATGAAGATGGCAACATTAGAACACGAAAAATTAGAATTCGTCTTGATTTCCTATTTTATGGCCCTAAACACCAAAAAGTAAGGAACAATCATTGGCGAAGCATTGACTATTATTTGTTAGGTCGTTTCTAGTGGATCCACAAATTTTTTTGTGATTCGAAACTATTGCCCGAATTTATAAAAATGACATGGACATTAGTAGGAATATTTTAAGTTACACTAATGTATACTAAAAAAATTAGACAAATGTATGAAATTATGATCATTGGCCAAATAATTAGTTCTCCCAAAATAATAATGGTGCCAAGCGAATTGGGATAAAAAGAGTATACTTAACTTAAGCTTGTTTAAATAGGGTAAATAAATCACGAGTTTCTTCCCTTTTCCTGTTTCCCACTTCTGCTTTATTTTAGTTTTACTTTAATGAGATGAGTATTTAGTATCATGATGCATTGTAAAAGCTTAAATATTAATTAGCTTAAGCTTAAATCTCAGTAATCTTCAAGTTGTTGACTTTTACATAAAAATATGCACCTATTTGTTCAGCAGGCCTTAAAATAGAGTGTATTTGGTACCTAAATTTACTGAAAAATGCATAAATTACCTCCGCACTTGTTCGAAAAAGTCAGTTTCAGTTGTCCCATAACCCTCTTTTCTGGAAAATTTTACTTTGTGCCTCACACAATGACACTAGTTGTTTGAGCCTCTTTTTTGTCTCACAATTTTGTGGTTCCAGAACTTTGTGGACTCAAATGTATAAGATGCGAGTCCACAAATATGTGAGATAAAATGAGACATCACACAACTAATGTCAGTTGTGTGAGGCACACCATAAATCATTCCCTTTTTCTTGTTTGAAGTTGAGCTAATACGCTCTTTCAGTTAAAAAAAAAACTTATAGATTGAGCTGTGAGTTACAACTTACACGCGCTCCATGTCCGAGAAAAACTTAAAAAAAATTCCCCTTAAATTCCTTATTTCCATGGTAAAATTTCCTCCGCTTTTTTCCAATGACTACATTGAGAATGCACTAATAATCACCTATTGGTTCAGCAGGCCATAAAATATATACTAGTAAGTCGTATTTTCAGCAGGCCTTCATATAAAAGTCATATTTGGTATCTAATTGTACCTTAAAAGTTAAAATAACACCACTATAAAATACATATGAACTAAGACACTGTATGAGTTAAAATCTGACCAAAAGAATTCTATGTAAGGAAGAACGACCAGGAGTGAAACAGGCCGAAGTTACGTACAAGAAGCAATATACCGGCGAGTGGTTAAGCTACAATCGACGTCGAGTACTCGGTTCGGCCCAAACGGCTAGTCCAACACTTAGATATTTTAGAGGACTATTCTACAGGATATTCTAAGAACTTAGGTACTCCGGTTAAGGACCACTAGGTAAAAGAAGTTTATTGTATAAATAGCTAGAGAGAGGGTAACGAAAGGGGGGCTGATTCTAGAAAACACACACACACATCTCTTTTAGAGGGAAGATGGTCTATCACCTTAGGCTCTTCACAAAAAGGAAGAAAAGTCTTAAGATTCTTGCATTCGTCTATCATTCCATTTTATCAAATGATCGGGGATCAACTTTTTGGTCAAGATTATGTGAATCGTTTCCTTTATTTACTTTTCATTATCATTTGATGTTGTTCAAGTTACCATCTTTTTCTTACATTATGGAATCTAATCGTGACGATAACTGATTTTTATGTACAACTACGCTTGTTCCTTCCTATATTTTATCTCAGATCTAGAATTAATTATCTTTGACCAGGATTTACCCTCTTTCTTCTTATTTAATTATTTTAACAAAAAGGATTAAAACTTTTTGGTCGAACAATTTGGCACCGTCTGTGGGGATTTTCTAGTTAAAATTTTAGTTTCCTCTAGATCTAAATTCAAGTCTAGTTCCACTTTTTTTTCATTGTGGCGTCATCCTATCGTTAGAAATGCAAACCTAAGAAATTCGTAGGCAAGATATTGAAATGACCAGACTAGTCGAGATTAGATCTTTGCATGAAATTGAAACTATGTTTGATGTCAATACGAAAACTATGTTTTTGTTGTAGTAGCGATTTTGGTATGTCGTGAGTGTAAATTGTAAAAGTAGAATTATGGCCATTATGTACTGAGCACGTCCACAATTCTATTGCCATATTAATGCTAGACATCAATTTAAATCTTATACATGCTGCTCTTTCTCTCTTAGAGGGAGATGATAACTTGTTGCGTAATTCTTCAAAATGATAAACTTGTCTTGCCTGTATGTTTATGGCATGACTTATGTTTCCTTTATTTTTGTGCACCCAGGATTTGATTGGACTGGGACTCGGGCTCGAGATCCCAACGGGCGAAGTAAGTTGCCAATCCGTAAGATGCCCAGATTTGACCAACGACGAAGCTGAGCACGAGGCCGAATATCTACAAGATGTTATCCGAGTTCGATGAATGCTAGCTCGACCAAACCCCTCGAACACAGAATGCCGGAGCAGAAGACCTTGCCAAACTGGTGGCAGCCACTAAAAGCATAACCGGAGAAGGGAACATGGTCGCTCCCCTCCACTCGTCGACCAACCAAGGTGAGGTAACAAACGATTTTGTTTGGTTTGAACTTACTAATTTTTTTTGAGTGGGATAGAAGCGGGAGCATTCTCCCAGTTACGCGAACAAGAAACAACCGCCGTCATATAAAAGAAAAAAGGAAGATCAATTGCGGCAATAGATTCCAACTCTTCAAGAAAGAGGTTGCCGAATCTTCCGAGAAGTAGCGCACCACAAGAATACTCTCCACGCTGTATCTTCAGCAGGCAACGGGCAAGAAAAATCCCCAATAAATCAATACTTATGATAAAGAAAAAGTCCAAAGACGCCAAGAGACCATATTGACTGGAACTGGGTTGCCAGCCCGGAAAATATGCAAATCTCTTCAGTATATGCAGGCAAAGCATAAGTGCGCGAAGCTCGCCACGTTTTTGCCAAAGCGACACTGCGTCAATTGAACAAGTTAATTTTGACCTCACTCGAATTAACAAGTTAACTTCTACCTTGCTCGAATGAACTACGGTTTACATTCGACCTTGTTCGAATTCACGCCCATGTGGACCCCGACCATCATCAATTAAAAAAGTTAATTTCGATCTCGCTCGAATTAACTGCAGGTTACATTTGACCTCGTTCGAATTCACGCCCATGTGGTCCCCGTCATCAATTAAAAGAGTTAACTTCGACCTCGCTCGAATTAACTGCTGGTTACATTCGACCTCGTTCGAATTCACGCCCATGTGGCCCCCCGCCATCATCAATTAAAAGAGTTAACTTCGACCTCCCTCGAATTAACTGCGGGTTACATTCGACCTCATTCGAATTCATTCCCATGTGTCCCCTGGCCATCATCAATCAAGAGGGTTAACTTCAACCTCGCGCAAGTTAACAACAAGTTAAATTCGACCTCGTTCGAATTCACGCCCATATGTCCCCCGACCATCATCAATCAAGAGGGTTGACTTCGACCTCGCGCGAGTTAACAACAAGTTAAATTCGACCTCGCTCGAATTGACTATGGGTTACGTTCGACCTCGTTCGAATTCGCGCCTATGCGGATCTTGTCCATCGTCAAACAAAGTCCGAACCGACATCATTCGAATCGACTTACGTTTGACCTCATTCAAATTAACTTATATCCAACCTCGCTTGAGTATATCTACAAATTCCGCATTCGACATTATTCGAGTTAACTTATATTCGATCTCGCTCGAACAAACTTATATTCGAACTTGCTCGAATGAACTCACATTCAACCAACTAAAAGTCAGAGACTTTTGCAAAGAAAAACACTCCCAAAAAAAAGAGGGGCCAAAGACGTACAACACAAAAAAAAAAATCAATTGTTCCATTCCAAGGAAAATAAGCATATTTACAAAGGTCTAAAAGGGCGCCCGCACAAAAAAAAAAAAGAGACAACAAAACAACAAAGCGAAGAACAAAAAAAAAAAACTAACTAAGTGCCAAATCTTCACGCTACATTATCTTCACCCACGCCATCACCGCTTTCCCCGCTTGGTCCGACTGCGTCATCTCCACCGTCGCACTCTCTGTCAGCATATTCATCATCGAATGCAAGTCCGTCTTCGACCTCTTCATCTTCACCAGTCTCCGGTGTCGCAGGGTCATAGCCACAGCCAAGTCGGTCTTCACGTGCTTTAGCACGAGCATCTTCGAAAGTGGCCTCAGGAATACTCCCGTCGTCACAAAGCCCTTATATATATATCCCGTTGAGCCTCGACATGTATCACATCTCGTATAAATGTTGAGGAATGTCAAGAGAGGAAGATTCATGAGAGGGAGCTAGAGCCAACAACCGCGCCATCTCAGTCTCGAGAGCAACAACTTGATCACCCAGGTTTGATACATCTCTCTCAAGCCCACCAATTCTCTCATCGAGTCGCGCCTCCCTTAGTACAGCCGTTTCCATCTCAGTTTCTCGTTCAGACATGAGGACGCTGATAGATTCCTCCAACACCGCTGCCCTCTCCAAGGCCGTTGTTCGGCCTCCCTCAGCCCCTCCAACTCAGTAACCTTCCTTTCCAACTCGACACTCAGGCCGACGACTCTAATCGCGCTTTGCTCAAGCTCTACCCATAGGGCCCCCACTTTCACCTGAAGATCAACACACTCAGCCACGATCCCCTTGCCCACCTCGAGCTCCTCTTCCTTGGCTCTAAGAAACCCCTCAAGTTTGCTACATTTTTCAATAGATTGCACCAAATCCTCGTCCTTCCTATCCAACTCCTCTCTAAGGGATTGGAAGTTGCCACCCTCTCTGAGTCGCGCATGTATCTCGCGGCACTTGTCACGATATCGACGGTACTTCGAAACCATTTCCTGGAAAATGGCAGTCTGTTTCTCTTACTGAAGGACGCTCTCGATGTACAGGATAAAAGTCTAAAGAAAGAAAAAAGAAGAAGAAAAAAAGGTCAGAAATCAGCAAAAGTGGAAGACACGAAACGAGGAAAATAGTAAATAACTCACCCTCAAAGCCATCCATCCTGGCTATGCCTCGTGACAGGTCGGTATTGCTGAGCTCCTGAGGGGCCCAATTTTTGGCGGCAGAGCAAAGAGGGGCGAATGAGGGCACCAAACTCACTATATCATCCAATAAATCACAGTCCGAATGAATTTCGATCAAGCGAGAAGAATTATCCATTATCACCTCGACACGGGTGAACCCTTCCTTAAACATCCTCACATCCTCGGGGTCAACGTCAGAGCCGGTCTCATAATCGTCTATAATCACTCCCTTCGCTCTCTTGACAGCCTAAGATGGGACGTCTTCCCGCTATGAAGTCGATGGTGCATCCCTCAGAATGACCGAAGCCGCCTATGAACCCTGACCTTCTTCCAAGGAAGCCACCTCCACTCCTGAAAAGGGCACAGTCTCCACGCCCAAATCAGCACCGCCGTCTGGTTCGGACGTAGCCAACTCGGGTCCACCCCTCGAAGGCCCCTAGTCTTCGGGCGACTGATCACGCCTCACCCACACTACTATATAAGTAGGAAGGCAAGGATCGTCTAGCTTTTACCCGAATGGTCTGGATCAAATCCATAACGAGTCTATAATGGGGGTGAGTGTCTAAGTGATCTAAAAGGGTAGAGTGTTTCTAATTGCAATTCTAAACATTTGTTGGTATTGAACTATGCTACGTGTACTCTATTGTTTTAAGCGAATTAGCGACTAAGTTGTTTTTGTTGTTGTTTTCTGATATTGATAAAGGCACTAGGGTCGTGACCTTTGCCTAGGTGGATACACAACGAGTTTCAATTCTAAGGTTGGGGAATTGGTTAGGGTTAAAATGAGGTGTTAGGGTTGGTTGGTGGTTTTGGTTGAGGTCCCGGGGGCCTCGGGGTTGTTTCGAATGCTTAACGGGTGAGAATTTGGAATTGTTGTTGTTGAACCATACAACTTCTGGTGTCTTCGCACCTTCGAAGGTTTTTCCGCAGGTGAAGCCTCGCTGGCACGGTGGCCTTGATCGCGTCTTGGGCCAGTGGTCGCAGGTGCGACCTCCGCAGGCGCGACCAAACGACCACAGGTGCGACCCTTGTGCATTTAAGTGACTTCCGCACCTGCGATGTTTTTTCCGCAGGTGCGGATTGCCTGGATATTTTATTCTAAAAATTCGAGAGTTGGGTTCATATATCCAAAAATCGTGTCAGGGCTCTAGGATTGGCGATTTTTTGTGGATTTCAAAGAGGAGGATCATAGGTAACATTTTCTAATCCTAATTCATTGTTAGACCATTAATTCCCATTTTTCTTTAGTTTAATTATAAAAAATGGGGGAAAAACCATAGTAAAGGGATGAGATTTCCCAATCCAAAATTCTGGAAAATTGCGAGGTTTTTGGCATCGAATTTCGACTGTTTCTAGTTAAATGAGTTCGTGAGTGAATTAGGCAATGAGATCCTCATTGTTACCATTGTTATTGAGCTGTTCATATTCCGTGTTTACTCTCTTCTTGTGTTTTGTTATTGGCTTGTTGACCTGTCTTATTTCACTGATGTACTCATTATTACTGTCTGTTTTCATACCGTAAATTCCTATTATATTGTTTAACCTCAGTAGGGCCCTGACCTTCCTCGTCACTACCCGACCGAGGATAGGCTTGGCACTTACTATGAGTACCTCTGTGGTGTACTCATACCCCTTCTGCGCATGTTTTTCATGTGCAGATCCAGGTACCTCCTCCCAGGCGCACTATCCCCGAGGTTGAGAGATCCAACAGAGACTTCGAGGTACATCTACCGCGTCCGCAGACCAGGAGTCTATATCTTATTCCAACTTTTTTGTGAAAAGTTTATCCCTCCTTTACAGTTGTATAGACATTCTGGAGTTAGAGCAGTGTATTATATTCTGTTAGCCTGTGGTTCCCGTGAGTTTCCGGGTTTTTGGGGTGATGCTGTAGACTTCCGCATTATTTTGGGTTATATATGCCAAGTGGCATTTGTACACAGTCTTTCTCTTAGAGTGTTCAACTTTCTTTTATTTACTTATTTCCGCAATTATGTTGTTATTCTGCATTGTTAGGATTACCTAGTCATAGAGACTAGGTGCCGTCACGACATGTTCACGGAGGGCGAACTGGGGTCGTGACAACAAGTTCTAGACTAGTGTCACGGAACTTGGACTTGCAATTACGAATTTCTCATCACTCACAGCTAAAGGAATGATACAGAAACCAAGTCGAGGGCCCACAACGACCTTAGTCGTGTTTTGAGTAACAAAAATGGTCCCGAAGAACCACCCGATGATTATCCACTACAACAAAAATGGGCTTTAGCGGCAATATAAAACAACTTTAACGACAATAACAATGACCGCTATATGTTTTACCGGAAATTTGTGTTTTGTCATTAAAGCCGGGGTCGCTAAAGCCTTTAGCGGCTGTTGTCCCAAAAGCTGGTAATAGGTATGGTTTATTGCCGTTAAAGATTATTATCTTTAAGGGCAATTGTTTGCGGCAATTATAATGACTATGAAATCTAATCCATAACGGCTAATTATACTGCTTTAGCAACCATTTTTTATAGCTGTTAAATTCAAAATAATTACCGCTACAAGTTCACATCTTTAACGGCAATTGTTTGCGGCAATTATAATGGATAGTAAATCCAATCCATAATGGCTAATTATACTCCTTTAACATCCATTTTTATAGCCGCTAAATTCAAAATAATTGCCAATAAATGTTCACATCTTTAACATCAAATATTTTGTGGAAATTAAAATGGCCATAGTATCCCTTCTGAAAACATCTTAATTTGTTAATTTTAGTGGCTAATATGTTTAACTAAATTGCCGCTAAAAGTCAATATTTTTAACGGCAATTGTTTTACAGCAATTATAACAGTTGCAATATCCCTTTTAAAGTATCTTCATATGCCCATTTATCGTCCATTTGTATAGCTGGTATATCCAACTAAATTAGCACTAAAAGTCACAAGCGGTAATAGCAATATTATAGCCACTATTAATAATAGTTACTACATTTATCAAAAATATGACCCAAATAAGAAAATATATTAATATTAGTTTTAAATAAAACATAATATATCTCATTAAATATTAACAAGTAAAAGGAAGTACTAATAAAAAATATTGATGTCACAATAACTAAACTTATATTGTTTGAACTAAATAGATAATGTTATTATATAACTAATCCAAACGAATGATGGTCTTCAAATGATTTCCGTAATTTTTCATCATTATGATTTCACTCGCTCAATTATCGAGCATCAAATTGTATCACCTGAAATTATAAAATAATTGTATCAGAAGATAAAATACAATGCGAATTTATCTGACTGTCCAAATTGCTCCATTTAACCCTTAATGCTTCTACTCAAATTTTAGTGCAATGACATTGCATAGTCTGGAAAATTCATCCAAATTTATCTGACTTCAAACAAAGGAATTCATGAGACAAGTAGAACAACAAAATTGGAAGACTATAAGCAATTTCATGATTGAGAACAAGCTTCAATTACAGAAAGGATTTATTCTTATTCTTCAAAGGCCATATCGTTCCATGTAAAAAAATATGAGAAACTTAAAGTTTTTTGACTTAAGCAGATCACACACCTTGAAAAGAAAAAGTCACAGAGAGTTCTACTTATTGCACCACATAGAGCCCCAATGATTAGTTCATCCCCATTACAGACAAAGTATAGGTAAGACAAAGCAAAAATCTAAAGATTGCGAAGCAAATGGAAAATAGGGAATCAATAGTTCAAATATATACTATAATTTGCATAATCTAAAGGTAAAATTAAAAATTGACAAAATGGAAGTATGATTGAATAAACTAAATGTGAAGGACACAAAGTTGAAAAAGTTAAAACCAACAATAGACACTACCTAAAAGCTACAACTGATACACAACTGTAGCAAGAGGAAATCACAAATTTCCTCCTGATCCAGCTGTGTATCCTAAATACAGCAATAGACGCTACCAACTTCAACTCAAAATTTGCAAAGAAGACCAAATACAACTTCAGCAGTGTCACGACCCAAACTGATGGGCCGCGACGAGCACCCGATACCTTACTCGACCGAGTACCAACGTAACGTATCATTATTATTAAATCATCATATACACGTGACATATGGGCCTAATAGGCCAACATAATCATTTATAAACTCAAAACATAGGCCGATAAGGCCGTACAATCTTCCACGTATACGACATATGTCTACAAGCCTCTAAGAGTACATAAATGTCATAAAGGTCGGGATATAGTCCCTCCATACCAAATAATAACCGTCTAAATCATACTAACCAAACAAGCGACTCCGAAGTAAATGGAGCGCACCAACATCTTCCGCTGTGCTGATAGCCTATTTGGAGGGCTCTCGACCTGTCTATCGGGACCTGCGGGCATGAAATGCAGCGTCCCTAGGCAAAAGGGACGTCAGTAAGAATAATGTACCTAATATGTAAGGCACATAAANGGAAGGGCATGAGTACACCACAACGGTACTCAGTAAGTGCCAAGCCTAACCTCGGTCGGGTAGTGACGAGGAAGGTTAGGGCCCTACTGAGGTTAAACAATATAATAGGAATTTACAGCATGAAAACAGACAGTAATAATGAGTACATCAGTGAAATAAGACAGGTCAACAAGCCAATAACAAAACACAAGACCAGAGTAAACACGGAATATGAACAACTCAATAACAATGGTAACAATGAGGATCTCCCAAGATACCGTCCTGTAGTCCTTTTCTCAATTGTCTAGTGGATCTCCCGGGATACCGTCCCGTAGTCCATCATATGTATATCCGAAGGATCTCCCGGGATGCCGTCCCATAGTTCCAAAGTAAATATGCAGGGGGATCTCCCGGGATACCGTCACGTAGTCATAAAGTAAATATGCAGGGGGATCTCCCGGGATACCGTCCCGTAGTCTCAAAGTAAATACGCAGGCACAACAAGAAGACATTCAGAATTAGAGTGCAAAAATACAAGGCAACAAGTAATTCTAGCCTAACATGCTTCACGCAGTACAATTAAAGCAACTTAAGCAAATAGGCAATTTAGGGCAACTAGGCATGATTTTCTAAGCTAACATAAACTATAATTGCAAATAGAATAAAACAGGTAAGAAAGAAACTCAGTCTAAATATTTAAAGTAAAATCGAATTTTCAATAATTAGCACAAGTACGCGCTCGTCACCTCACGTACAAGGCATTCAATTACCAAATATTACATCCTAAGGGGAAAAGTCTCCCACACAAGGTTAGACAAGCCACTTACCTTGAACCGACTCAAAATCAACTCGAAACCACACGTTTGCCACGAGTATTCGACTCCAAATGGCCTAAATCTATTTAAATAAATTTCATATCGTAAATAACATCTCAACCAACTAATTCTACTATTTAATTCAAAGTTACGGCGCGAAATTAGGTAAAATGACCAAAATGCCCCTCAGGCCAGCACCTCGGAATCAGATAAATTATACATTTTCAGAGCCCTCGTACTCTCACGAGTCCAGCCATATAAAAATCTCTCTAATCGGAGGTTAATCACCTACTCAGACCTCAATTTTAGAAAAAACCTAAGTTCTACCCAAAACGCCCAATTTCACCCATGGAAATATTTGATTTTAAGTTGAAAACATGTTAAATGATGTTATTGATTGAAATAACTGAGTAAAAATCAACTTACAATTGATTTGGAAGAAGTCTTGTTCTTGGAAAAATAGCCTAAGGGTGTTTGAGTTTGAGAAAATATGAAAATGGAGTCAAACATTCGGTTTAAGTGCATGTAGGCCACTGGTTCGCATGGGAATTCCGAACCCTTCAGAAATTCCCAGCTTTCGCATTTGCGATCCATATGTCGCATTTGCGACCTCAGGCAGAAGAGGGAAGTTCGCATTTGCGATGGCAGACGTCGCATTTGCGACCACCCTTAGCATTTGCGAACCTCTTGGTCGCATTTGCGATCAGGCTTGCCCAGACCCACCTTCGCATTTGCAATGCTGGCTTCGCAAATGCGAAGCCTGCAGATTCAGCTACACCAGCAAATTCTAAGGTTCAAAATGCATCAGTGGCCTATCCAAAACTCACCCGAGCCCTCGGGGCTCCAAACCAAATATACACACTACCTCAAAAACATCCTATGAACTAATCTGTGCGATCAAATCGCCAAAACAACATCATATTCATCGAATTAAGCCTCAAAATCCATGAATTCTATCAAATTTCATAAAATATCAAATTTTCTATTTTAAGTCCGAAACACGTCAATTGAGATCCGTTTTTCAACCAAACTTTACATAAAGGACTTAAACCATATATAAGACCTGTACCGGGCGCCGGAACCAAAATACGGGCCCGATACCATCACTTTCTAATCAGATTTCATTTTCAATTTTCTTAAATATTTCCAGAAAATAATTTTACTCAAAAATTCATTTCTCGGGCTTGGGACCTCAGAATTCGATTCCGGGCATACGCCCAAGTCCCATATTTTCCTACAAACCCTCCGGGACCGTCAAATCACAGGTCCGGGTCTGTTTATCCAAAATGTTGACCGAAGTCAAATTTATTCATTTAATATCAAAACTTAGTATTTTTCACAAAATTTCATATTTAAGCTTTACGGCTACGCGCCCGGACTGCACACGCAAATCGAGGCAACCCTAAATGAGGTTTCCAAGGCCTCAAAAGCACAGTATGGGTAAGAAAACAGATGATGACCCTTTGGGTCATCACACGTGCATAAGTACATGTTTCATAACGTCATCAGCCTCTGAGGGCATCCCATCATATCATATCGGCCACTGTGGGAAAAATCATCATCGTATACCATCTGATCAGGTGATGGTGCGTATATAACACCATAACCTTTACCATATCCCATATACATATATATACATACATATATACGCGTATATAACGCCGTTTGAATATACATACATAAATACGCGTATATAACGTCGTTTGAATATACATACATAAATACGCGTATATAACGCCATTTGAACAATATTTCAGCCACTATGGGCAACATCATCATCATCATATACCAGCTGATCAGGTGATGGTGAGTATATAACGCCGTAACCTTTTCCCATATCCCGTATACATATATTTACATATATACGCGTATATAACGCCATATGGTCATGGATGAATGTGCATATTTAAATGGATGAAATGCATATAAAATACGTAATAAAATCTCTTGGTACGTCATAAAGCATTATGCCTCTGATTAATATCATGAAATAAACTTTACAAACATACGTATTTTTGAGACCCATGAACAGATGATAGAATTGTCTACATTTCATTGTATCGAAAAAGCTTCTATTACATCATTAACGACATAGCTTGCTGGGACTTGGATTTAAAAACAATTTTTATTGAGAAGAAATATGAGAGGTCGTTTAAAAGTTTCAACGCCTCTTTCAGCTGGTTTCGTTGAAGGTGGAATTAGAGGGAAGTCTACTTATTCTTAAACCTTGATAAGGTCAAAACAAACTGCCATTACCACCAACTTTCAGATACTACTAAGTACAGTAAATAGGACAACATATTGGATGGACAAAATAATATGCCAACTAGTACTATTCATCCCTGTTAAGGATTTTCTAAGTTAACTTTTTAATACTGCTGTTGGAAGGTACATCTTTGACTCCACTTGTGGGATTACAGAATAATAGCACATATAGGAATTCAATAACATAGACATTTTCAATACTTCTATGAATAGAGTAGTTTATGGAAGTTGTGCATTTGCTCATTTCGTTCATGTCGTATAGATAATGCCAAAAATTAAGAAGGGATAGCCTTAACATACCTGGAGTAGGAAAAGATCCGTATAATATTCTTGGAAAAGATTGCACCGTACTTTTTTTAGAACCACAAAATTTTACGTTGATACAGTTCTAACAATTCTCGTTATAATTGTTTGCAAAAATTTTGTTGGAGGCTTCTTCAGTTGAAACTTAGCGTATGTTGCTTGAATACTTTGAATTTGGAAGAAAGAATTATGGTTTAACTTGTTATTCTCTGTCCAAAAAATTGAACCAAGATTTTAAAAGAGACCAACTTTAAAAAGGACCAAACATTCTGTATACACCATGAATGTTTAAAGGCTTTACACGTTATATTGGATAGCCACTAATCTCTTGTGACTACTTAGTCACATGTTTGGTAAGATTTCTTGCTGCCACGTTTTAGGGGGAAATTATTAATATTTTGTTCCCTTATTAGTTAAGTAGGTAATGTCCCGTTATCCGATAATTAACTAATTACCCACATAATTAGGAGTTTTCTCAAATCACTTAAAATACTACTCATTTTTAATATACTTTGCACACCTTTCTATTATAGTCACGTGGTACCTTATATGGTACTAGTCCATAAATACAGGTTATTATAGCTTGGACCTTATTTTATCCACAAATTGCCAAACTTCGATGGAACCTATTTTCTTTGATTTGCTTACCCTCTCACCTTCGCGAATTAACTTATCACTTGTTTGAAATAACATAATACTTATAATCCCAAAATAATCTCATTCCCGAACTTACGTGATTGGCTTACGACGAAACTTTAACGTACGAAAACATGGGGTGTAACATCATTCTCCCCTTTGGAACATTCGTCCTCGAATGTTGACTGATGTACTTATCATTTTTATGACTTATGCCTTCCGGATACTTCAGTACTCTCCTTGCCATCTAGGAAACTGTTTTGTGAATAATTCTAAAGGTCGGGGCGTTCCCCCCTTTAGGCCTCTTTCTCACACCACAACTTATGGTCGGAGTCCTTCTAGTCTCGTAACTATTACTATCTTCTATCATGCAGCCTGTATGACTCTGACCTTGTAAGTGCGTTTATGCGTCTCTTCTTTCATTTTTCCACCGATTATTTATCCATTACTGAAGTTTTTCGCTTGGTATTTTATCGAACTTATGAATATTACTATATTTTATTTCATAGATCTGGTTATCTATCTGTATGATTGTGCTGCATCTAAGTAGGTCATACTATACCATAACTCTTACCTCGATTTCTCATTACTCAGGTCTGCTACCGAACTCCAAGTTACTTTCGTTACTTATCCCATATGTATAAATCCAAATCCTTTAATGCCTCTTTATTACTTGTTCATCTTAAGAATGACGACCTAATATCACCTCATACTTTGTGACTTTTGTCCATCCACTGTTGATTCACCTTAATGTTGTTCTATCATCTACCACTGATGACTTGATCTCTTATATAACACCGCCGCTAGGGCTCACGTCTCATCAGGGACATCTGGAGTAATTAGATTGATCTACCTAGGGGCGATACTATACTTCCATAACTTTATTTTATAGCATTACAATATGACTCATCTTACGTAGGTATTTTAATTCCGTAAAATTCATGAAATCCTCTTCAAATCATTACTCAATCGAAGGCCCAAATGACATCCTTTATCTATCACAACTACACCCTCATTCTACTACCAAGGCAGCATTCCATCTTATCTAAATGCTATTAGTATTAGACTCCTTTGAGTCCATTCAGGCTATAGTGAGATTTGTATAACTTAGAGAAACCATCTGCTCTTCTTGTTTTCATGGGTTCAATCCCGAGGACTTATCCTTTTTTTTGTTACCTTCTCACTCACCCTTTCTTATCCTTACTTCTGTCTTCCTGAACCTTGTCGTTTCACCATACAATAGCTTGGGACCTACACATATCTATTTATTTTACTCGCAAACTTTCAACTTGCTTGCATAATAGATTTCCTTATATCATTCTTGAACATCAAGCGAGACATCACATCGTATCTAATTCTTCTTTACTCTCATAATCAGGCTTCTTGATACCTTTACGCTATCATTCCTGGATATTAATCCTTGCGCTTCTAGCCTTCTATCCAAAGTATGGACTATTCACATCTTTCTGCATCTGAGTATCTCGTACGTTGTTTACCTTTACCTTACCTACTTTAAAGTTTCGCATCACGTATTCTATTTCCTTCATGACCTTCCTTCCATATAGGTAGAATTCACATTCACAATTTAAAGCTCTATTATAATACTTGCACCTCTGGTGCCTATACAACCTGATGGGAGTTCCATACTGAATTCTTATGAGGCTAGTATTTTCTAACCGACTTTATCGTAGAACCATTATAAAATATGGTTATTGTGCTATCTTTCTTGCACCTCAATATTAAGAGTGGTTCTGCTATGTTCTCAATCACTATGTCCATAATTTTCTGGGTTCAATAATCAAACTCCTGATTTACTCTAGTTGATGTAACTCTTTGGTTTCCTCTTTCCTCTGATCAACCTTTATGTAGGCTTAAGCTATCTTCTGATCAGTGGCTTATGGTGTTTAGTTATTACTTTTAGCCGTCCATGGCATTATGGGATATGCATGATATAATCCTTTAACAACTAATCCTTCATCTATGACCTGGGCTCATTTCTTTCTTTTAACGTATACCAAAATATTCTATGGATGTATAAGGTGCATGTATAAAACTCTGAACTCTTACGCACGTTCATAACGTAACCAACTCTGGATCATTGATCGAATAATTCCTTTTTTTTTCCATCTTAGTTTTCTTTAAAAGTAAGCTATTACTTTTCCTGATCTTTCCGACCCCCTTGTTGTGTCCATGCTTAGCTTATCTTAGTGCCCATACATGCTAGAGTTTTCATGCAACTCATATGATCTCAACGGATCCTCCTCCCGCACTGACTGCTGCCCTGGCTGCTACAATGTCAGCTGCTGTGGCTGTGGCTTTGTAGGGTCTGCTAGTAGCATCTCCAAAGGAATCTGATCACCCCTTAGCTTGTCCACCTCCTTTCTCAACTCAGCCACCTCTTCCTTTGACGCACGAGTCTTCCGCAACTTCTATGTTTCTTTGGCCAGCTTTGTCAATGCATTCTCATGTGCACCCACCACTTCCAAGATTTTCTTCTGGTTTTCCAGAATCTCTTTCATAGTGTCCTCAACGGACTGTGGGACCTATTGTGGGGGAAGAGTAGCTGAGGCTGGCACAACTGTAGAGATTGCAGTCAGCTTTGTAGTAGTTGACTTCATCCAATTGTTGAGGCTTGTCAGTGTCTGGTTCAGCCAGTGAGCAGTCATGGGATAGGCTCTAGCGGAGGGAATGTTTGTGCCGGTGGAGGAAGAAGGGCCTGGAGCCTCCTCTGGAATGGCTGGCTGGGAAAAAGAAGGTTCCACCACCACTACTGGATCTTCAGACTGGCTAGTGGAAGCAACGAACTTACCCTTTGACTTCTTCTTAGGGTTGACATCATCCTTCAAATCATACCAAGAAAAGGCGCTTTGGGCTTGACTTTGGTGTCAAAGTGCTTCTTGGTTACCTTCCGGTCTTCACAGTACATTGTCAGGTAATGAGGAAAGGGGTAAAAAGTATCATCTGTACTGACAACCCGTCTAATAACCTCAGACATCACATTCCCCACATTGATGGGGTATCCAGCCATGATAGATGCAACCAGCACAACCCGACTGAGGAGCAGGGTCTGGTCATGATGTGTCGGATCCAGCCTACTGCATACAAAAGTTTCCCACCCTTTAGCTTCAAAGTTAAGGTTCTTCCTGGTGATAGTCTTACCAGCAGTCAGCCACTCCAGAGTCTCCCCGGGCTTAGCCAAGTGTAAAGCCAACCAATTTCTAGCTGCATCCTTTTCTGCCAGTCTCTCATGGTAAAAAGAATCATCTACATCGTCCATCTCCAAATATTCATTGATTGATTTTCCATCAAAAGGCACTGTGAGATTGTGGACTTGGGATGCCTTTGAGTCCTTTGCAAGAAATAACAAATTTGTGTAGAATTCTTTCACTATGTGATCATTTGCATCCGGGAGATGCTCATTGAAGTAGGACCACCCTTTTCTATCTCTGAACTGCTGCTTCACATTGGGGTTGTAGGCTGACAACTCCTTAAGTGAAAAGGTAAGCTCCGGAATGAGTGAACGTGTGGTCCACAATTCCCTGAACCTGTGAAAGGTCGGATCACTAACAAAACGATCTTTCCACGCATCCGGATTCCGAGTGCGCTCGACCCCCTCAACCACCGGTTCATCCCCATTGCCATCACTTGAATGCTCCCCAGATAATGAAGTTGTAGGGGAAGTAGAGTTTGAGTGAGCGCTGGAGGCAGATTCAGCTGGGGAGGCTGCATGTTCTGGGGCCGCGAGAGAGGAGACAGGGTCCACTGGAGATGACTGTGATGAGACTTCCTCTGAGGGAGCATACTCACTCCCCGATGGTGAAGGAGGGGAGTCTCTAGCCCGAGTATCCCGTCGGGATGACTGAGGAGGAATTGAAACTTTGGACGGTTGCCTGGGTGCCCCCGGGTCTCTCATTTTAGATTATCCTCGACCAGTTTATTTACGACCACCTCCTCGAGATAGCACCATTGTCTGCAAAGTAAACATAGGTGAACATGGTTAGTTCCTAGAGCATTGTTGTACAGACACTTAAGTAACATTAAAGACCAATTGCACAGCTTAAAGACCACCACTGACAGTGAAAAATCAACCGCGGACCGCGGTGGGTGACCCCCTGAAGAACATGAGTCTCTGGACCTTTACACCACGGACCGCGAAAAATTGACTGCGGCCGAAGCAAGATCCAGAGAAGTAGCAATTCTGAATAGCAGGGACTACGGACCGCAAAAATTTGACCGCGGTCCGGGAAAAATCATCTTGGGGTTGCATACACAGGCACCACGGTTCGCGAAATCAATTTCTACCTAGGGTTTCCAGATTTTACCATTTCTACGCTCAAGTGTTCATTTAGTTAAGCCCTACATGATTAGTCAGTGTAATTGTATTCCAAGGGATAAAATGTACCTTTTGGACTAACCTTAACATTTTCAAAGCCTAAAAAGTGAAAAATTATGAAAAAGAAGATGAAAATAAGGAAAATGAAGACATTAAGAAGTTAATTAATCACAATTACACTTACTAGATGCTTGGTGATAGTTTAGATGAGAGCAATGAGGTTA